>SEYY01008920.1:0-16646 GCA_009176605.1 Armadillidium nasatum
GGAATTTTAAATATATATAGAATCTATGTACCATAATAAAACCAACCTCTTTCCCAACCTTAACCCATTTTGAAAAAGGTTATATATATATATTGTAAGAGAAAATTACTTACATTAAAAGCACCAGCAGTTTGAAGTCCCGCCTTCCAGGCAAGCTCTGATGCTTTCAAGGCGTTTCCTCACAACCCAGATAGAGCTCGGAAATGAACCTTGAAATGATGTGTAATAGAGGTGATCCTCTCAAGTCCTTTTCCTCAAAGAACGCAAGCTCTGCCGCTAGGTGCAAAAATATTATAACGATTAATAGAAATCCCTACAAAGTTGGGGAAAAACACAGAACGTTGTACTCACCAAAATCCCCGAAATCTGATGTAATGTCTCAACAGAGCCACTCGGAAACCAAAACGTGCAATCAAAACATAACAATGACGATATGTCAAATAAGACAAAAGCTCAATATTATTATTTATTTACAATTTGCACCCTTTCAAATAATTACCTACACCTAAATGCAAATATAGAGGCCTCTCCTATCTTCATAAATGATTTTTTTAATATGTAAATGAATTCATCTATATAAATAATACATCTGATAAATAATGTATAAAAAAAAATTCGATAAATAATAAAAATATAAGTAATAATAAATAATATATAAAAATAAAATAAGATATAACAAAATAAATGTTTGAATACTCTTAATATCACTTCTTGTTGTTCAGTGCGATTGATATAATGGGTACTTAATAATTCTCAACTTTTGGTACTAGCTTAAATAATTATAAATATATATATATTTAATAATAAACTTAAATAAACTTTTTATACCTTTGAGATGGCCATCCTTCAAGGAAAAATTTGTTCTCTTTGAGAGCAGTACCACTTTTGATTTTCAAGAACCTTCGAGGTCCAAATTATCAAGGATATCTGTCTACCAAAATTGGGGATATGGTGGATCTTTGGAGAATTCTTCAATCCAGATGTAATCCAACTCCAGTTCCCTAAATAAACAATAATAAAAAAAAAAAAAAAAATTACTTTTGTCCAAAAGCAATTTTTATTTTAATACTATTATAGATAGTTAATTATAAACTCCATAAAATTTCTTAGAATTTCATACTATTATATCATATAGACTATATTTTAATTTTTTCATAATTATTCATATTTTTATTCAACACAACTAATAACTTATTGTATTTTACAAGTTATTGATTCTATACTTTAAATAATCTTATTCCAAAAGTTGAACTTACATAATTTCTTAACTCACCTAAATAGGGCTAACAATGGTTTTCACAGATCCTTTTGAATATCCTTGGAGTGTATTGATTTGATTTATAGTTTTCCTTCCTACTTTTTATAAAACGTACAAAAACTCAATGACTATTATCTATATTCTCTGGGGGGGAGAAACAAAAAATGAAACTTCTCTTCAATATATATATATATATATATTATATAATATATATTTATAATATATATATATATATAAATATATATATATATATATATATATATATATATATATATATATATATATATAGCCAGTGATCAGTATTACTTCACACTTTCACATATTCCATTTGAAGTTAATAATTGGTAAGTTATTTTTTAGAAATAAAAGCTTTTGGGCTCTTTCAGGTGGAAAGTTTGGTTCGCTTTTCGTCGTAAATGAGGCCTGCACAACTGAAAAAGACGCTCACTAGCAACACTAGTTGAAGGACATGCTAAATAAGTATTTGCCAGCTCAGCAAGAAAAGGGAAACTTTTGCAATTATCTCTCCACCAAACCAGTTGGTCTTTATCTGCCTCCAAACGTGGGAGTTTCAGATAATTTTCAATAATCGATATTGTATCCTTTGACACTTCTGACTGTGATTCTTCATCGCTGCTGGAAGCTAGAAGATCTTTCATTGATTTAGCAATGCTTAAGCTAACAGATTTTGTTTCTTTTGTATCTGAGAGCTTTTGCTTTTTCTTGAAAAAGGCGTTATTTTAGCTGTTTCTATCATCTCATCGCATAAGCATCCTAATTTGATTTTAACATTCTGAGAAACAAGTGGTTTAAAAATTTTTTGTTTTGTACCTAGGATCTAAAAAGGTTGCAATTGTATAAGCATCATCATTTTCCAGGTTTTCAAATCTGTCGTTCATCTCCTTCATTAATGTTTCAGTCATCCTTGAAACTCCCTTAGACTTAACATTTGTTAACACAACTTTCAATGTTGAAACAAGTGGTATCACATCTGACAAACATGATTCAGCTGAACTCATAATTTACTTATAATTTTTTACTATCCGCGGAGGCGGATGCGGTTGCGGATATCCGCAGTTGCGGATGCGGATATCCGGTCCACCTCTAATATATATATATATATATATATATATATATATATATATATATATATATATATATATATATATATATATATATATATATATATATATATATGAGAGAGAAAGAGAAATGAAAATGTTGGGACTATACATTGTATGAGATAAAAATTGCAAAAAAGTGAAAAATGTGATATTTGTACTTATTAAATTGCTTATATTTTCTAAACCAAGCCAAAGCCAAAAATAATTCATTAAAAAAATTAAAATATACATGTATAACAATAATTCAGCAAAGTTTGAAAAAAATTGAAGAATAGTTTTTTTTTTAAGGTCAAGGTCACCAATAGGTCAAATTTTTTATTTGACCTCCGAGGTCAAAATCATCTAAATAAATGTTGTACCGCTATTCAAGATCTTTTAAATGGTCTTTACACGATGCTTCTAAGTGCCATAGAAGCCGAGATATTGTATTTTGACCTCGGACTACTCTCTGAAAATTGACATTTTTGACCAAAGTTTCAAAGGTCATATTTTCTGAACCGTATGAGCTAGAGACCTGCAATAAACGCCATTCATATTTTCTCAACAAGATCTGTTAGTGTGCCACTTTTTATACAAATCGAAAGGGGTCAGGGAAAATGTTGTGTTGAAGTGACTTGGAATGACCCATATATATATATATATATATATATATATATATATATAATATATATATATATATATATATATATATATATATATATATATATATATATATATATATATATATATATATATATATATATATATATATATATATATATATATATATATATATATATATATAATTTATATATATATATATATATATATATATATATATATATATATATATATATATATATATATATATATATATATATATATATATATATATATATATACATAAAACAAGTCACTCAACTCAAACTTTCATCTGTCTTTGATATTTGGCAAATAGAGAGATTTATCTCATTCATCTCCACATTTTTTCCTTACAATGGAGTAGTCCCTTCTAGCTATGGAGAAGTGAAGAATGGTGACTTCCAAAAGTAGCCCTTCATTCACCCCAAGTGGCATGAAGACTTTGATGCTGACTTCATCTTTTGCTCAGTCTTCTTTTTATTAGTAATTAATGAAACGTTCATGAACTTTATTGTAATTTCTACTTTTATGAACATCATATCTTGTTCTTCTAGACCTTGTCTCTTGTTCTTAATTGAAGCTCAAGGACTTGATCATTCTGACGACAAATAATTTTATGTTCCTCTTACTGTCTGTATCACAAATTTTCAGCTAAAGGCAGTTGTTGTGCATATGTGTGCAGCAAGAAGATTCTCTCTGGCATGGAAGCATACATTCCATATTGTTTCACTTTAACTAACATTAAGAAATATTTATTTAACTCTGTTCTCTTGTTATTCACTGCTTAAATGTTGCCTTTATTTTAATTTTCAAACTCTAGGAACTCATCACAGAATCATTCAAAATTAATAGCAGCACTAAAATTAATATCTTGCAGAAAATTCAAAAATCATTCTGGTTCCTCTTCCTCATACTCTTTCTGGCATTTTGCAGAAGAAGGAATTTTAACTCAAACTTTGAGTCTTCTTTCTTCTCTTCTATAGTGTCTTCTGACTCTCAATTTAAGTATACCATAACCTTTGTTCATGGTAGTCTAGTTAAAGCTATCATTCCACATTAAAATGACTCAAACCTTTGTCTCTAATTTTTCACCTTAGGCAATTTCAGAGATATTCCTCCTCGTCCACCCACTAACTCATTTAAGCCAAGTATTGTATTATAATTTCTTCTAAAGATGTAATTTTTTGCTCTCTCTGTGCTTAACTCCAAGAATGAAAAACTATCCTGATGGTATTGTTCCTGTGGTTCTCAAAAAAAATTTCTGAACTTATACCTTGCCATAGTAAACTATTTCATCTTAGTCTTTCTACTACTACTTTCTTGCTGAAATGTATGCTCATTCTGCACATTCCGAAATAGGAAATCCCACTCAACCCTATAACTATCATTATATTTCTTAAACCTCCATTTTTTATTTTCTATCTATTCTTTAGAGAAAAATATGAAACATCTCTTATTTTTAAAATCCTATCAATGATCAGCAGTATGATGGTTTTTGTAAGAAGTGCTTCACTGGTGATCTTTCTTCTTTCTCACTCATGTCTCTGTGCTCTTCAGCATTTTGGTGAACTTTTTCTGTATCACTAGACATACTGAAAGGCTTCAGTAGAGACTTTTATTTCTAAACTTCTCTCTTTTGGCATCTATACTATTCTCTATGATTTCCATTTTGGATGTTGTACAACTGCTGTTGTAGATTGTCACCATTCATCCTTCAAATCTATAAATAGTGTTGTTCCTCAGGGATCCACCGTACCCTATACTCCTTTTCAACTTTTTCTTAATGACCTTCCCTCTATTATCTCATCACCTATCCACTCCTATGCCAATGACTCCACCTTAAAACACTCCTTTTATTTTGAAACATTAAAGGTAAGAGGTTGACCATACAGAAGTTGATCTTTCTCATATTTCTATTTGGGGTAGAGAAAACTTTTTAATGCCTCAAAAATTATCTTCCTATATATCTCTACGCTATACAACCTACACATACTATAACATTTGAAAAAAACACAACTCACTCAAACTTTTATCTGTTCTTAATATTCTAAATTTTTTTTTTCTTGTGATGACATTACTTCTCATTCTTAACAAACTTTTTAAGAAGTTGGGTATTCTGAGGAGCTTTTAAAATTTCTTCATGCTACCCCAGTTGCTTTCTCTTTATAGAAGTATGACTCGCCCATGTACAGAGTACATCTTATATATCTGCTGTGGTTCTACTCAAAGGAAACCACAGTGTTTTCCACCAGCAGCCCCTTTTCAGAGAATTGGACAGTCACATTATTATTATTAAGATTATTATTGAATTTAGTAGTATAGGACCTACTTTTAAACTTTAAGCCTGTAAATGTACTATTCCCTGAATAAAGATTTGTGATTGATTGATTGATTGATAAAACTATCTTTAAGGTGAAGTCTCAGGTTTTTCATTTTGTCAATTGTTTCCCTCTCTAACCATCCAATCTCTTTCTGCTAGTCAAACTTTTGGGTCACTCTCTACAGTTGAAAATACAACAGATACTGCTTTTATGAACACTAAAGTCTCATACCTAATCCACTGAGAAAGGGCTCATGCTAGATGCTTTTCATTTCTGACTTACATTTAACCTCGATGTTCAATCATACAAGTAATCTACAAGTAAAGTCTGAAACACACTCCCTTTATCTACTTTCTCAACTTTCTATTACTTATGCACCTTCAAGCACAGTGTATTGGGACATGTTAGCTTTTCATCCAGACTACCATAAAATTTTAATCCTTCTTCAAAGGATAGAAGAAAGGAGCTTTTTTATTGAGAAGTTTAAAGAGCAGTTTTGCAATATCCAAACATCTTGGGATGTATAGACTATTGAAATCTCAACAAATAACATTTATACTATTAAACTATAATTTGGAATTATATATTTAGTATTCAACGTAAAATTTATATGCATAGGTATTTTTCATGTCTAATATAAAATTTATATACATAGGTATTTTTCATGTCCAATATGTCTTATCTATTGTAACTCTTAATAATGTTTTCAGAATTTATTTTATTTTTTATAATGCATCCAGAAATAATATTTATTTAAAATTATTTAAAGTGGTTATTTTTGTTTTAACTTTCCAGATACCTTCAAATTTTGTACTGAATGGTTATCCAGAAGGAGATGCTATATACAAAAAGACAGATGTTCAAGTCACATCTTCAAATAGTAATGCTGTGAATTTTACTTACCAAGAGAATAAAAGCAGTGGTTCTAATTATTACTCTGAAATTAGGGACATTAATACAAGAAACAATTTAGACAATAGAACAGATTGTAGCAATTCAAGTAATTCTATAAACCCAAGTAGTTTTTATGAAAATGATATAAGAGAGAAAATTATTGATAATATGGCTTCAAGAGACAGAACTCAAGAGTTTACACGTATTATCCGCTCTCAGCAAGGTAATTTAGTTAATGGTTCTATCAAATACAAAGAAGGCAAAAGGCCTAAAGATTTTCGTCAATATGGAGAATTTATGCAGAGAGCTAAGTAAGTTTTATTCCTAATTTTGAGTGGCAGCCAAATGACTTGTACTTAAAATTAACATAATTTTATTTATTTCAGATTTATTGGAAGAAATATAAGCAGTACATATGCTAAACTAGAGAAACTAACTCACTGTAAGTAGCGCATAAAGTAGTAACATTTCAAATTAATTAATATGCATGACTAAATTCTTCATAACATTTTTTAATTTAATGTTAACTTTGACATTATCTTAGGAAACACACAAAGTCCTGTACATATCTTCTCAAAATACCTTTGCTTACATTCAGGGGTAGGGAGTGGGAATCAAGAGTTTAAGAGTCAATTGTTTACCTTGTCTCCTGACTTTTTTTTCAATCCTGTGTTGCGTGAGTAGTATTAATCTCCTTTCGATCTGAAATTACAATTAAAATACAAATTCTAATCTTTCTAACATTGGGTTAATAAAGGTATTAATGATTAACTTGGTTATGTGAGGTTATTTTACATACCTATTTTAATTGTACTGCCGAGTACAGATCTCTCTACCTGGGTGCAGTATTATAGATAGTGATGGGACGACACCAAAAAAATTTTCAATTTTGATTCTGATTCCTGCAAAATTTCCAATTCTAATTCTGATGCCGATACTGATTCTCTCACTACTAAGAAAAATAATACTTTTTAAAAACCTGTAATATAATTCAGTTTTTATATTAGACACAATTCCATATAAAGAAGTTTACTAAAATACTGAACATAACTTTAGTTCAAACACTTCCTTTCTATTTAGTTACATTTTATAAAACTATAACTATAACTTATTCTAATATTATAAAGTACTATTGCAAATGAAATAGAAAAAAGTAATAAAACAATAAAGATTAAAACTTTATTTTTTTGAAAAAATGTAAAAGAGTAACATGTTTCCTTTTTAAAAAAACTGTAAACTTAATATTTATGAATAATCATTAACCACAATACATCTTATATCTGAAAGCTAAATTTTGAAAATATTATATATTCTCCACATACTCATAATGAAATACCCTCAAATATAAATATATATATATATATATATATATATATATATATATATATATATATATATATATATATATATATATATATATATATATATATATATATATATATATATATATATATATATATATATATATATATATATATATATATATATATATATGGACGACTGGGCCCTGGCTAAAAATCAGGGAAAACTGGGGTTTGCCTGCTGGGGTTAAAATGGCAAATTATTCTTATTAATGGTGGATAAAATTAAACAAAATATAAGAAAATTAAGATTTTTCTTCTTGTTTTTTCATTTTCTTTTCTGTTTCTTTTGATCGGACTTCTTCTGCTAATGAATGTTCATCTTTGTGTTTTGGTTTTAGATGCCCCTATAAAGATTTGGTTGAAAACTTTTTACTTGGGGTACCCGGGAGTCTTCTTCAAATTTCCTAGCTGCAGATGTTACATTTTTTTATTTCGAGCCTATCCTGAACATTGTAAAGTATTTCCATACTGCTGAAGCTGGTCTTTAGCCATAGTGACTGAAAATATAAACAAAATAATAATTTTGAAATAATGTAGCAAAAATGATAAAAGTTTGATACACAGCAATAATATAGCAATGATATGTAATTTTATATCTTACATATTTTCAAACTTTAACTTAGGGTTTTTACCTAAGTAAACCTGCTGAATCACTATTGTGAATCAGAAAAAAAAAAAAATTTTTTTTTTTATTTGTACTTTTTTTAAACTTTTATTAAACAAAATCTGTAATTTTCTGAATTTTGTTTTGGAGAAAATGCATATAATCAATAATTTAAGTAAATGTTGGCTACCCTACTCCTTCCTTATAATTAAATAAATCTCAATTAAAATTATATCTAATTTTCTTAACCTGAAATTTTAGTGCTTTTGACCTCTTTACAAATTTTAGGCAGCCCTAGTCAGTCGCTATCTCTGAGAGGTCCTAGTGTACCCATGATCTATATTAGATTGCCTATGTTCCTACTACTTTCCCCCCTTCTTTACATATACCCCACAAATATTCAGATGCTTACTCGTACACTACCTTTTTTTAAAAAAATGGTGAAACATAAATATACTTCAGAGAAGCATAGAGGGGCAGCTTCCAAAAATAGTCACTCATTCACCACTCCTCCCATCACCTCTTGAGAGTTGCTGTCCTCTGTTGATGCGGTCGGTACTACCAAGACCTTCCTGCTGGCTTGCCATGGTACATGGGCTTTGTGATTAATTTCTGCAACATTCATGCTCTTTTGTCTAATTTCCACTTTGTTTAACATCACCTTTTTTCTAGGCCTCATCTCTTGTTCTTAACCGAAACTCAGGTTTTTAGTGCCCTGTTAGCAAACCAAACTTTTTTTCCTCCTACTGTCTCTTTCCTTAATTTTCTGCCAATGGCGGATGTTGCACATATGTGTATCTAATTTGGAGTTCTCTTAATTTTGTACTTTATTCCTTAAGCTCTCCTGCAACTCTACAACAAAAAACATTTGCTCTGTCTATTTATCTCTGAAATCTTCTGACTATAAAAAATTATTTGATTATCTTAACTCCAAAATAGAACACATTTGCTCCTTTTCTTCTTTCTCTGAAATCATCATTTTAGGTTATTTCAGCATTCACCACTGCCAATGGCTTTCATCTAGTTTTCATGATCCAGCTGGTGAACTCACCTACCACTTTTCTATCAAGAACAACCTTGAGCAGTTGTTGCAACTCACTTGAGCATTCTGACAACAAACCTTACTCTGTTTCCTCATACTGTTTCTATCTTCAATTTTCGGTCAAAGACAGTTGTTGTGCATACGAGTGCAACGATGCTATTTGTTCTTGTGTCTTTAATTTGGAGTTTTCCGAATTTTCCCCCTTGTGGCTTAAGCTCTCTTGTTATTCTACGACTAAATTCATTTGTTCTGTTTATTTAACCCTTAATTCTACAGACTACCCTAAATCCTTTGACTATATAAACTCCAAAATAGAACACATTTCCTCTTCTTTCTCATAAATCATATTAGGTGATTTCATTGCTTACCACTGCCAATGGCTTTCTTCTAGCTCTCATGATACAGCTGGTAAATGTATCCTTCCATTTCGCTATCCAAAACGACCATGAGCAGTTGGCGCAGCTCCCTACTCGTATCTCTGATCATCTTGGAGATAAACCCAACCTTCTAAACCTTTTTCTAACTTGAAATGCTTCTCCTTTTATTATCAAACTCTATCCACCTCTGTGTTGCTCCGATCACATTCTTATTTCTGTATCCTCTTCTATTCTTTCAAGTCTAACACAAGAAAAATCCCCTCCTAGTGCGAGGAAATGTTTGTGCCATTTCGGTGCCTGCCCGAAGCTGATTGAACTTGCGGTCGTGCTTCTTTGATTTCGCTGTGGAATGACTATTGCTTCCATGGGAGGAGTTCCTCGGAGTTTGCCGAGCTCACTTCCGAAGTGATTTTCACCGGCAAGGAGGCGAACATTCCATATTCTTTCCCTTCTACTAAGCCTTAACAAATCTTGGTTTAAACTCTGCTAGTTCTCATGCTATCTTACCCCAGGGATTCCGCCTTCAGGAATTACCGTCATCTTCAAATTCCAGAAACTCATGCAACTTATATTTCATCACAGAATCGTGCAAAATCTATTCTTCACAACACCATAAACTCTTTTCTCCGTAAAAAATGCAATAATCTTTCTGGTTTTTCTTCAATCCCTTTTCTAGCAATTTCCAAAAATGTTCAACTCTTAACTTTGCTTCTTCCTCTTTCCTTCCTCTAGTATCTTCCGGCGGCACAACTGCCATTTTACATTCTTCTAAAGCTGAAGTCTTCGCTCAAACTTGCCTCTAATTTAACTTTAGACGATTCTGGAGTTATTCCTCCTCCTTCAACTCCCTCCAACTTATTTATGCCTAAAATTGTAATTTCTTCTAAAGATTTTATTTCTGCTCTCTCTTTCTCTGAACTTAACACTAAGAAGGAATACGGTCCTGATGGTCTCACTCCTGTAGGTTTTCAAAACTTGTGCTTCTGAGCTGGCTCCCTGCCTTTGTAAACTATTTCGTCTCTGTCTTTCTACATCAATCTTCCCTTCTTGCTGGAAACATGCACTCATTCAGCCTGTGCTGAAGAAGGGGGACCCTTCTCAACCCTTTAACTATCGTCCCATTTCTTTAACCTCTGTTCTTTCAAAAGTTTTCAAATCTATCCTTAACATGAAAGATAAAGAAAATCTCAATTCTTCAAATCTTATCTCTGATTGCCAGTATGGCTTTCGTAAGAAATGCTCTACTGGTGAACTTCTTTCTTCTCTCTGACTCTTGGTCTTCTTGCTCTTTGGCATTTTGGTGAATTTTTTGCTGTTGTGCTGGACATATCAAAAGCCTTCAATAGGGTCTGGAAGATAGCTTTGATTTCAAAACTTCCCTCTTTCGGAATCTGTACTTCTCTGTAGTCTTCTCTGATTTTCTTTCTGGTCATTCTATAGCTGTTGTTGTTGTTGTAGAACAGCCACTGTTCATCCTTTAAATCTATTAATAGTGGTGTTCCTCAGGGTCCTTGCCAGTCCCTAACTCTTTTTCTACTTTTCATTGATGACCTTCTATTACTTCATCACCTATCCACTGCTATGCTGATATCTGCATCCTTCATTACTCCTTTCAATTTAAAAGATGACCATCCTCACAGCAGTTAATACATGCAAAGAGGGTAGCCTTGGAGCAACTGACCTCTGATCTCCTTTTAGTTTGAAAGATGACCCTTCCAGCAACAGTTAATTGACACTAAAATGGTGGTCTTGGAGCAAATAACCTCTCATCTTTCCCCTATTTCAAATTTGGGCAAAGAAAGCATGGTTGTTTTCAATGCCTCAAAAACTCAGTTCCTCTGTCTGTTTTCTTGACACTACCTTCCACACAACATAACATCTTCGAAAACACACAACTCAAGCCTTCATCTGTCCTTAATATTCTCGGTGTTTCCTTCTCTTGTGATCTTTCTTGGAAGGATTACATTACTTCTTTTTTTAAACAAGCTTCTAAGAGGTTGGGTGTCCTGTTGTGCCTTCAGAATTTCTTCATGCAATCCCAGTTGCTTTCTCTTTATAGGGGTGTTGTTTGCTCCTGTATAGAGTACGCCTCACACATCTAGAGTGGTTCCACTCATACAGCTCTCCTTAACAAGGTGGAGTCAAGGGGTTTTCATTTTATCAACTAGCCTGCTCTCATTAATTCTCTCCAATCTCTTTCTGCCCGTTGAATTGTTGCGTCACTCTCAATAGTATCGATATTACAATGGGCACTATTCTAAATTCTCCTTTTGTATAACTTCCTACATTGAGAAGGGCTCGTGTGACATGCCCTTCTATGCAGTCTCATCCTCTTTCTGTCCGATTTTCTGACCCCAGGCTTAATATTATTTGTATGCTACTGGTAAGGTCTGAAACTCACTCCCTTAATCTGTTTTCCCAACTTCCTTTGTCTTGCACACTTTCAAGTGCCATGTATCAAAATATATCGACTTTTAATGATGGGTTTCCGGTATTGGCCCAACTCTGGTGGAAATTAGTAGGTCTCTGACTTTTGCCCACCAGTAGAGACATTATATATATTATTATATATATATATATATATATATATATATATATATATATATATATATATATATATATATATATATATATATATATATATATATATATATATATATATATATATATATATATATATGAGGATATTTAATTTTCATTGAGTACATGAAGAATATATAATATTTTCAAAATTTAGCTTTCAGTTATAAGATGTATTGTGGTTAATGGTTATTAATAAATATTAAATTTTCAGTTTTTTAAAACAGAAGCATGTTACTCTTTTACATTCTTTCATTAAAATAAAGTTTTTCTTTACTATTTTATTAATTTTTTCTATTTCATTTGCAGTAGTACTTTATAATATGAAAAAAAAGAATAACTATTATTTTATAAAATGTAACTAAATAGAAAAGAAGTGTTTGAACTAAGGTATGTACTGTATTTCAGTAAACTTCATTTTATGGAATTGTGTCTAATATAAAAACTGAATTATATTACAGATTTTTAAAAAGTATGTTCTTATTCTTTCACAGTAGTGAGAGAATCAGCATCTAAATCAGAATCGGAAATTTTACTGAAATCGGCTTTGGAATCGGAAGTTTTTTTTTGGTATTGTCCCAGCACTTATATATATATATATATATATATATATATATATATATATATATATATATATATATATATATATATATATATATATATATATATATATATATATATATATATATATATATATATATATATATATATATATATGATAGGATGATTAATCATCATTGTCGAAATCTGAATATTTTCCAGTCATCATAATCAATTTTCTGCCAGTTAATTTACTTATATTGGCTTATAAATATATCTGCTTCACACTCTTTTATTGAGAGTGAAATACTGTTTAATGGTGAGGGCCAAATATATTCTCCAAGATGAAATTAAATTATCCCAGAAATTGGAGAAAAGATTGTTTCTCCAATTTCTCAAGTACTTTAAATTTAAGAGCTCTAAATTTAAAGTACTAGAAATTTGTATGTCAGTTCATTTTCTTGCTTATTAAAATTTTTAAAATCAATGTTCTGAAGATGCTACAGAGTTTTCCTACTTGCTTCTGGCTCCAAATATATGCTTATAGATGTCACAGTATTAGTCATAAGTTAATAAAATTTTCCACAAGCAAACTTTGGTGCATGAGAATCATGTTGACATCCATCACATCAAGTGTTGGAAGTTATCGCTATTAACATCAAGTCATACCTGCACACGCTCTTCCATGTTATAGATGGTTGCCATCAAAGTCTCTTGGAAATAACCCGGACTTTAAAGTAGGAATCAATTTCTTTCATGCTGACATTGCCAAGTTGCGTTACCTCATAATTCTGCCTCGTTTCTCATGCACAAAGGTATGCTCACAGCAAATTTTATTAACTTTTGAACAGTACTTTTAAAAAAGAAAGAGCTAAGTAGATTATAGATGTTTATAAGCACATATCTGATCCTGAGAGTGAGTTGAATAAATATTTTTAAAATATACTTTTTCAACTTCATTGTTATCAACACATTGTCGATAAATCGTCATCATCGCTAAAAAATTCTTGATCGTTCCTTCACATATATTCACTTTTGTCATTACAAATACAATTATTTAATTATTATTATTATTAGGAATAAATATAATTTTGTCCAAGCTTGGCTTCATACATTTTCTCGATCATTTTATATAATGTTTGACTTTATTGTTGAAGTTTTTAAAAGTTACTTGAAAATATATTTATATTTCTTAATGTTTTATCCTTTAAATATTCTAAAACCTGTTAAAATTAACGTATTTCAAAATTTAACAAAATTTTCCCAACCTGGCAATTTTATGGAAAGCAGTGGTTTAAAGGGTAGATTCAGTATTATAATAGTCATCCTAATGTTGTTGATGCATTTGTTGATTTACGATTTAAGATGATTTTTTTCCTGAAACTATTAAAGAAAGAGCTAAGTAGATTATAGATGAAATTAAACATGCAATTTAAAACATATTCATAGATATTAATGAGTAGCTTCAGAGTGTTGAACAGTCATCATCATCTACTCAAAGAATGTTTTCAAGTAGAAACCCAGATAGTGAATCAACAAATCTAAATCTAAATAAATTTTAGATAAGTTGAAAGATTTTTAATGATGATTTTGATGAAATTTTTTTTAGGTTATTATACTGAATAGAGTAAAGAAAATGTAGAAAGAAAGTGAAAAGAAATAAACAAAAACAACAGGAGATCTTATTAAAGGATTGTAATGTTATCTAAAAGTCAATTTTTCTACATGCTATAGAAGATGAATTTTGCAGTGGGGAAATAATAAAAATAAAAAGTTTCTATAACCACATTTATAACAAGTAAAATGTTTGCAGTCCCTGCTTCATCAATATTTTAGAGAGAGACTTTTCTGAAGCAGATAATATATTTGAAAAAGAAAAGATGACGCTTTACACCAAATTGTGAAGATCAAATGTTTTTTTCTTCATTGTAATAAACACTCAAATAAATTTGCTTCCAAAATTAAAATATTTAGAAAGTAAAATGGAAAATTAGCCCTTTTTTTTCATGTTTTTTATAATTAATAAATTAATAGTGTGTACTATAAATATAGTTAAGAAAACAGAGGAAAAATTGAAAAAAAAAAAATTTATGCTTATTTTATAATGAAAAATAAATAAATACTGAACAATATATCTGTGAGTATCTTTAGCTTAATTGTTTAACAAACTTACATTTTAAAATAAATATAGAACATATACAGTATGCAGCTACAAATAAGAGGTAAGTCCATTGTCAGGATATGAAATCTTTTAAAAAATAAATGCTATGATAAAAGTTTCAATAGGATTTGGCTAGATCCAAATCATAGAGCAAATGCCTAGATCTGGCCAGAACTGAATCCTAAATCTAATACACCTATATATATATATATATATATATATATATATATATATATATATATATATATATATATATATATATATATATATATATATATATATATATATATATATATATATATATATATATATATATATATATATATATATATATATTATATATAAATATTTTTTTTTTTTTTTTTTTAATTCATAGGTGTTTCTCTTTTTACTTATACCTTAACCTTAATTTTATAATTTTACTCCATTAGTGGCTAAGAAACGCTCACTATTTGATGATTCCCAAGATCTTGAAATTCAAGAACTGACAGGTATTATAAGACATGACCTCACTTCACTTACAAAGCAATTAGAAGACCTACAAAACAGATCAAAATTAACTGGCACATTTGTGAATGGATCTACTGGACATTTACAGAAGCATTCTGCCAATTTGGTTGGATCCCTTCAAACTAAAGTCGCTACAATTACCCAGAAGTTTAAAGACATTCTGGAAATTAGAACTGAGGTTTGTATTTTTAGTCTTCCCTATTTTAATTTAATGAAAGTAAATTGGTTAATTTTTAACTTGCACAAATTTTTGACAAGGTTTGTGTATACTATATATATATATATATATATATATATATATATATATATATATATATATATATATATATATATATATATATATATATATATATATATATATATATATATATATATATATATATATATATATATATATATAGGGATGGAGAGATACCAAAATTTTAAATAATACCTATATCAATAATTTAAAACCAATTGACATTGGAATGATAGAGACTTGAGAAGAGCAATGTCCGTTGTAATAGTACACAACAATTCGACTAGCAAAAAGAGATTGGAAAGAGTTAGTAAGAACAAAGAATTTATGGGACGAAAAACCCTAGACTTTACCTTTTTGAGAAGAGCTGAATGTGTGAAACTACCTCAGATTGTGTGAGGTGTACTTCATAAAGAGGCAAGCAACACTCCTATAAAGAGCAAGCAACTGGAGTGGCATAAAGAAATAATGAAGCCGTCTCAGAACACCCAACCTCTTAGAAGCTTATTTAGAAAGAGAAGTAATGCTATCCTTCCAAGAAAGATAGCGAGAAAGAGAATACATAAAGAATATTGAGGACATATGAAGGCTTGAGTTGAGTGTCTTCAATTGATTGTATCAAATAGAGGAATTGAATTTTTGAGATATTGAAAATGACCATGTTTTCTCTGCCCCAATTTGAAATACGAGAAAGATCAGAGGTAACTTCCTCCAAGGCCACTCTTCTTGTGTCAATTAACTGCTGGTGGGAAGGGCGTCTTTCAAAGTGAAAGTATATATATATATATATATATATATATATATATATATATATATATATATATATATATATATATATATATATATATATATATATATATATATATATATATTAGGATGCACCGATTAATCGGGAGATAATCGGTAATCGGCCATATTACCGATTAATCGGTAATTGGCTATTCACAATTGATCGGCCGATTGCTTAAATCCTTTACCAGAACAAACCAACCTTACAAGGCCATTTCATAAC
>SEYY01008921.1:0-2500 GCA_009176605.1 Armadillidium nasatum
GTTGCAGAATGTTCTTCGACGAACTAAGCGTACTTTTCACTAAAAAGGAAGTACGCTGACCTCTATGTTTCTCCTACTGATAAAAATTTCTGGTCTCTATATAAAAAAAATATCTCTTAATAACTTCTATGCAAATCTGCCTTTTCACCTCTTATTCGCTCTGATGGTTCTGTAGCTAATCCTTCTGAAAAGGCTAATCTCTTCGGCCTCCTTTTTTCATCTAATTCCACCCTTCTCGATTCTGGTATCCCTCCTCCTACTCCTTCTCCTCTCAGGTATCCCATGTCTGTAATGTAATAACTCATAAACAATAAATTGTCTTGAAACCATATGTCACAATGGTTGCTAAAGCGTCCTCTAAGAAGCTGGGAATACTATTCAGGCTGCAAGAATTCTTTTTCTTCTGAGCAGTTGCTCCAATTATATAGGGGTGTTATTCGCCCTTGTATGAAGTACTGTTCTCACATTTGGGGGGCTCCGACTCCTCCACTCGCATGGATAGGGTTGAGTCTTAAGCTTAAAGATTAATAAAGTGTCCCATACTTTCAAACTCTCTCGACCCCCTATCTCTGCGACGTGACGTTGGCGCACTGTCTCTTTTTTATAGGTACTACAATGGTAGGTGCTCGAGGGAATTGGCCTTTCGCATTCCTCCACCGTTGCGTCGTCTTCGTACTGCACGCACATTTTTGTGTGGATGTTGGAAACCCCAGGCTTGCCCGTTGTGGTGCCTCCTTCTTCCAGCCACCTCTGTTCTGTGGAACTCTCTACCATCATCTATTTTTCCTCCTGTATTTAATCTCCCTCTCTTCAAAGCTTCCGTCTGTGCCCACCTGAGGGATGCGCGTTATGATCTAGTTTGAGTTTCTTTTCTTCCTTTTGTATGTGCCCCCTCCTTGAAAATGGCTCTGCCCGTGTGTGGTGGTGATCTGTAAAAGAAAATAATATAATATATATATATATATAATATATATATATATATATATATATATATATATATATATATATATATATATATATATATATATATATATATATATATATATATATATATATATATATATATATATTAAAAAAAAAAAAAATTTTTTTTTTTTTTTATTTATTTATTTATTTTTTTTTTGGTAAGTTTAACCAATGCTAATTAGAGTTATGTTATGCTAGGTTAAATAAATTAATTTAGGTTAGGTTTAGTAGGATTAGGTTATTTATTTTTCTTAATTTTCCTAATTAATTTATTCTTTGGTGTTCCATATAGGAATAATTATAATTTAAATGTAATAATTATAATCATTTATTTGGAAAGTTCATTTTAATGGTATGTTCTAATTATAAAAAAAAAAAACTTTAAAACCAGGAAAATTATTTTAACTTATTAAACATTTTTCTTGAACATTTTAATAATAGCAAATTATAAGGTGCCAATTTTTTAGTTCTAATCATTCTTCTGGGACCCATTTTTTGAGTTCGTTAATTGTGAATGAACTCGCTTTACCGTCTGGAGATAAACAAGTGAGCAAAATATGTATCTCTTGGCTATTGAATCCAAGAAGTAAGTTCAGGGCTTGAGATAATCGTTTTCCTTAAGTCATATCATTTAACTCTAGCACCTCAATACTATCCTTAATTTTCTATTTTATTAAGGGTTAATGTTTCGAAGCAAGCGAAACAATTATTTTAAAGTCGTCCAATGAGAATTTTTTCTTCTTATTTGCTCCAACCCATTCCTTAATCTGTTCTTCGTACACTAAATAACCCAAGGCCCATAATCCCGCAGCAGCTTCTTCACTATTTATAAGTCCATTTCTATTCGTGTCTAGAATTTAAAAACATTGTTAAATTTTAGTATGGTCTTGACTATTAGAATTCGAAGAGATGCTCCTAGCTTTCATTTAAGTCACCATCGTTTCTATATATGGTAATACACTATATTCCGAGTTCTGAATTCGAGTTTAAAATATCTTATGAAATGTTAATAAGCATTAGAAAAATTTAAATATTTTAATGCATAGAGTAAGTGAAGTTCGGTTTTTATTTCGCTCTGTTCTTTTGCAAATATAACAATAATAATAATAATAATAATCATAATATATATATATATATATATATATATATATATATATATATATATATATATATATATATATATATATATATATATATATATATATATATATATATATATATATATATATATATATATATATAATATATATATATATCATTTTTTAAAATAATAGAAATATAAATCAGAAATTTATTTCAGCATATAGGCAAAGAAATTCTAAAATTACTATTCAAAAATTCCGACCATTAAAATCTGCATTTCTCAGCACAACAAATCATAGTTTTAATTTTTTTTATTATTTATTATTTATTATATATATATATATATATATATATATATATATATATATATATATATATATATATATATATATATATATATATATATATATATATATATATATATATATATATATATATATATATATATATA
>SEYY01008921.1:20000-22500 GCA_009176605.1 Armadillidium nasatum
TACTCTATTTCACTAAACTCAAATTAATTGGACACCAACGAATACTCATTATTTAAAGTACGTTAAGTCTTTTTATATTATGATCTTCTATTTAACTTTTACTTAGTAATAAATTCTCTGATACTTATGTCATAAATTCGCTGATATTTATGTCATTCTTCCAAGAGGAATAATATATTTAAAGGAAAAACTTCCCTCTTGTATTATGTTAATTTTTCTGCATATATTTTATTATTATGTATTTAAAAATTAGTTAAGATTTCTGACCTTTATACGTTATTTCTCTTATATTTGGATAATATATATATATATATATATATATATATATATATATATATATATATATATATATATATATATATATATATATATATATATATATATATATATATATATATATATATATATATATATATATGGGATAGAGTTAAGTATCGGCAAGTATCGGCATATTTTCCGATACCGGTATCGGTATCGGTATCGGTATCGGCCTTTTCAGTATCGGTATCGGTATCGGCAAAAAATTTGTATAGGAGTAAAGTATCGGTATCGGTAGTGGTATCGGTAGTATAGTATCGGCAAGTATCGGCATATTTTCAGGTATCGGGTATCGGGTATCGGCTTCGGGGAATTTTTAGGTATCGGTATCGGTAAAAATTTTGGTATCGCTCCATCCCTAATATATATATATATATATATATATATATATATATATATATATATATATATATATATATATATATATATATATATATATATATATATATATATATATATATATATATATATATATATATATATATATATATATATATATATATATATATATATATATAAAGGCTGATAGAGAATGCTAACAATATATGATAATATGATGATAAAGATGTAGATATCTAATTAACTAAATGAATAAATAAATTTAAGCATTTATTCACATTCAATATTCAGTTTATTTTCATTTAAAAGATATTAAGATGAGTAATAAAAAATATTAATAAATAAAAATATTCTTGAGAAATAATAATTCACTAAAACTTCATTTTCCCCAATATAGCTATCATATTGCCTTAAAAAGATATGAAAATAAAATTTTTCATCCAAACACATCTGTTTTAAGTACAAAATTATCTCTTTTTTTTTTTTTTTTTTTTTTTTTTTTTTTTTTTTTTTTTTTTTTTTTTTTTTTTTTTTTTTTTTTTTTGAGCTTAAAAAAAAAGTTTTTATGTTTGAAAACTTTTAAGTACTGGAGTTTAATTTCTTTTTCAAGTACATTAAAGAAACTTAGAAAGGGCAATAAGTGAAGAATGTTTCACTCTTGGGTTAAATGTTTTGAGTTTTTTTTTGTTTTTTTTTAAATTTTGGATAATTTTTCTCATTTCTTTTCTTTTAATTTTTATTTACGATAATAATAATAATAATAATAATAATAATAATAATAATAATAATAATAATAATAATAATAATAATAATAATAAAAATAATAATAATAATAATAATATATATATATATATATATATATATATATATATATATATATATATATATATATATATATATATATATATATATATATATATATATATATATATATATATATATATATATATATATATATATATATATATATATATATATATATATATATATATATATATATCTATATATTTATTATCAATAATAATAATAATAATAAATAGTGTTAAATTAATGAGATTTATTAGATTTAAATTAATGAAAATCAAAAAATTTATCTATTTTTTTTTGTTAAATTTAATTTAATTTAAATTTAATTTTTGCTAAATTTAATTTAACAAATTTAACAACGAATTATTTTTCTTAGTAAAATCAATAATTAAATTAATTTGTTTATTTATTAAGAATTTATTTTAGTGGATTATGTTCATTGGTGGTTAAAAACATGACTAAAGAAATGAGGAAAATGAGGACTATTTTTGAATGTTGTGACTACGCTGCAAAAATTGTCAAGCGAACCGTTGGGACATTTTGCAAAAAATAATTATTAATTATGTATAAAACTATGAACTATTGTTTTAAAAAGTAAAACATGTAAAATATAGTGTAAATTATTTATAATTCCATCTCAATCGTAAAACTATTTTGTAAACAAATTTTGACCGCGCTTTTTGTTATTTCTACTCTACTTTCGAGCGCAAATTAGCAATTTGCGCGCGAAACCTCGAGGGAAAACCATTTTAAAATATTATTATTAAATATAAAATATATTTCTTTTATAAAATATTATATTAAATTTTCAATAAAAAAAATGTTAGTGTTCAAAACTTCGATTCTAATGTAAAATAATATGTATTATATAAATATATTATTAAATAATACTTTAGAATTAAAATAAATAAAATTTTGTATATTATTTCAATGTGAATTTATGAAACTTTTATAATAATGACTTTGTAAGCAATTTTTGTTAAAAATGAAGAAACCAAATAAAGTGAAAAAACCAATCATTTGTTAATTGATCCTT
>SEYY01008921.1:27500-29193 GCA_009176605.1 Armadillidium nasatum
TAGGTAATCCATATATATGACCTAAATTATAGAAGCCGATTCTTTTGATCTTATTCTGAATTGTTTTATTTTTTATTTCATATGCAATTCTATTTATATTGTTTTTAGTTGCACTGTTAGTTTTGTCAGAGGTTATTTTAAATTTAGTAGTGTCATTGAGCATAGCTTGGAGTTTGTCTTCATAATCAGATCTGTTTAGAATTACAACACCACCTCCTTTATCTGGGCGTTTAATGACTATATCATTGTTATTCTTAAGGTTCAAAATCGTTGTTTTTTCGTTTTTGGTGAGGTTATCATAATTCTTGTCCTTTAGGAATGAAAATGAAAATGTTTTAAGCTTAGCTTTCAAATGGTCATAATTGTTAACAGAAATGGTTTTTGAAATTTGTTCTTTTTGTATAATGTTATTAAACAATTGTTCGACTTCAATTGATTTCTCTATTTTACTACTCGTAGTTTTTAATCCGAAGTTAAGACCTTTGTTGAGAACTGCTGTTTCTTCTGCGTTTAAGTCGTAATTCGATAAGTTAATAATATACGATTTATCATCTTTTAGGATAAAGTCGCTACCATACATGTTTTGTAGTTTCGAGATGTGTTTAAATCTTATGTCATTATTAAGATCAGAAAGTTGTCTTTTAAGGAACATAATTAGTGAGTAAAAGTAAAAATTTCCAGTTGATCTCTTCAATTTAATTAGATCTTGTACTGTTTGAATTTTTAGATTTAAATTTTTTAATTCCATTTCTTTTATTTCACCTATAAGAAGTTTGAGTTTAAAATCTTTTGTTAGTTTATCATTCTGTAGTTCTTTTTTATAAAGTCTTATATTCAAAAATTTTGGGAACAGCTGATTAACTTTGCAATAATTTAGGAACTCAATATCAGCTTTTGATTTAATAAAGGATCTACATTTGGATTCCAAATTTCTAAATAGCTATTTTTGAATATAGTTTAACTTCTTTAAAATTATTCTTGAGAACAATCTACAGCAGAAGTAGAAAGTATATTTATTATATTCTCCTGACGCGTTTCGTCTCTGCACTTGAGACATCTTCAGAGGAAGTTCTTTCAATAATGAATGAGTGTGATTTAAATTTAAAGCATGCATTTTGCAATTAATCAATTCAAATAATATTAAGTTTCATTGACAATTCATTAAATTTTATATTAATATCAGGTCTACGGTTCTTAATGTAAAATGCCTCCGCTATTTTCAATTTTTGCACTTCACACGACCTATATAATGCTATAAAATGTTTAGAGATATTAGGTATAGTTGACATACCATGCGCTGTGTCAAAATGGGCAAAGATCTTACTAGGCTTGAAGCGGTGCTGATATGCCCTATCCGACAATTTATTTGTCGTATAACCAATATATGTCGACGTACAGTCAGACTCAGGGCAGTTAAATTGGTATACAACATGGTGGTTGTCGTCTGGAGCATCTCTTGTACTTTGAAGGAAGAAGATAGTTATTTAGACTTGTGATAAAGTCTGACTTTGATCTTGTTGTTATTATCTATTGGTTTTATGTGAGTGTTCAGAATATTGCGCAGGCACTTTTCTTCTTTATCAAAAATCGTTAGCATTTTGAGTTTTAAAAAAGAATTTTATTTGGTTCTTTTGGTTATCATATTTTCTTTAATGTATAATTTCGAAAGGGTTCTGTTTATTAAGGTCTCAAT
>SEYY01008922.1:0-10000 GCA_009176605.1 Armadillidium nasatum
ATATATATATTATATATATAATATATATATATATATATATATATATATATATATATATATATATGTGTGTGTGTGTGTGTGTGTGTGTGTGTGTGTGTGGTAATCTTTCCCTTCTTTCTTACCCTTAACCCTTCTCTCTTCGGTGTTTTGGTGAATATTTCGCTGTGGTGCTAGACATATCGAAAGTCTTCGATAGAGTCTGGCACAAAGCTTTAATTTTCGAACTTCTCTTCTCTTTGTGACCTTCTCCCTGATTTCCTTTCTGGTCGTTCCATAACAGCAGTTGTAGACACCACCGTTCTTCCTTTAAATCTATAAATAGTGGTGTTCCTCAGAGATATGTCCTATCTCCAATTTTTTATCTGCTTTTCATTCATGAACTTCTCTCTATTACTTCATCACTTATCCACTCCTATGATGTTCCCACCCTTCATTACTCTTTTCATTTTGAAAGCAATAATACAGCAGTTAATTGTCTTTGGAACAACTGACCCCTGATCTTTCTCGTATTTCAAATTGAGAAAGAGAAATATGGTCGTTTTCAATGCCTCAAAAACTAAATTCCACCATCTTTCTACTCGACACAACCTTCCACACAACTATAACATCTTTGAAAACACTCGATTTAAACATTCATTTGTCGTCAATATTCTCGATGCTTCTTTTTCTCATGATCTTTCATGAAAAGATCACATTACTTCTCTTTCTTGGGTGTTCTGAGGATAATTCGTGATATTTTTACGCCACCTCAGTTGCTTTCTCTTTAAAGTGGTGTTGTTTGCCCGTGTATGGAGTATGCCTCACATATCTAGGGTGGTTCTACACATACAGCTCTCCTTGAAAAAGTGGAGTCTAGTGTATTTCGTTTTATAAACTCTTTTCCTCTTACAAACTCTCTCCAATCTCTTTTTTGCCCTTCGAATTGTTGCGTCACTCTCTTTACTATCGCAATTTCAATGGACACTGCTCTTCTGAATTTTCACATCGCATACATCCTCAATTGAAGAGGGCTCAAGCTACACGCCTTTCTACACAGCTTCATCCTTTCTCTGTCCAACTCTCCGACCCCATACTTAACCGCTATACACAATCCTACATGTACTCTACTGGTAAAGTCTTGAACAAACTCCCTTTATCTCTTTCCGCAACTTCTTTTGACTTGCACAATTTTAAACGAAGTGTATCGGGCTATGTCGGCCATTAACGACCAGATTTCGGGTATTTCCCCAACTCTGGTGGAAATTGGTAGGCCTCCGGCCTTTGTCCACCAGAGGTGATATATATATATATATATATATATATATATATATATATATATATATATATATATATATATATATATATATATATATATATATATATATATATATATATATATATATATATATATATATATATATATATATATATATATATATAAAGAACCATCATCTCAATTTATTACAAAATTTGTAACAAACAATTAAAGTGTTTAGATTGTTATATGCAATATCTACCTTAAAGTTCAAATTATTTAAATTTTTGGGCATCCTTTTCTTTTAATATTTCGTTTTGGTTAGATACTTAAGAAGCCTTAAGAATTATAATAATAATAATAATAATAATAATAATAATAATAATAATAATAATAATAATAATAATAATAATAATAATAAAATATTATAATAATGATAATAATAAAATTAATAATAATAATAAAATTAATAATAGTAATAATAATAATAATGATAATAATAATAGTAATAATAAAATATAATAATAATAAGAATAAAATAATAATAATAACAGTAAAATTAATAATAATAATAATAATAATAATAATAATAATAATAATAATAATAATAATAATAATAAACTGTGTTTTTCATAAAAACATGTATGGATTTTGAAACACTAATATCTTCGGCCAATGTCTTGAAGAAACTTCAGAATTTTAAAAATATTTTTAATACGAACATTTTTTGAGAGAAGATGATTCTATCTTTACGTTTCTAAAATTTTTAAATCTCAAGGGAGAGGTATTTTTAAATTAAATTTTAAGTCAATTTCAATGTATAAGACATTAACAGTAGTAAGGATAGCTCTTTAGACAGAAAAATTGCCTAACAGGATTTTGATTTGCAACTGTAAATCACTCCACTCAAATCAATATCACGCTCTTTCCTGACACCGTTTTGGGGGGTTCAATCCTTCGAAATTGGACTAAAGTAGGGAGAAGGGGTCCTTGTGAGGCCCCATGAACCCCCCAAAATCCTTATCAGGAAGTTTCCTGAGCTTGCAGAATTGGTGCGTTCACCTCTCTCTATTCCTGACCCTTATTTTTTGAGGTTCAATTTGATTCAAATCGGCTCGAATCGGGGGAACGGGTCCGTGGAGGTTCCATGAACCGACAGAAAATGGTCAGGAAGATGCCTGAGATTGCAACATCGCCCGCAATTGCAGAAAAGACGGTTAGACACTTTTTTCTGTCGAAAGCGCTATCCTTACTACTATTGACAACTTCAATAATATCTCAATTTTTCAAACTTTGTTCAGGGATTGTACATTTACAGTAGGTCTTATATTACTAAATGAAATAATAATAATAATAATAATAATAATAATAATAATAATAATAATAATAATAATAATAATAATAATAATAATAATAATAATAATAATAATAATAATAATAATAATAATAATAATAATAATAATAATAATAATAATAATATAATAAAATAATAATAATAATAATAATAATAATAATAATAATAATAATAATACTTAATAGCATTAATAATAATAATAATATTCTTAATCTTATTTCCATTGAGCCTTAATGTTTCTAACATTTGTAACATCTTAATTCATTTAATAAAATGCAATAAATTATAATGTTACAACTAAAGTAATAAAATTCAGGTAATAATAATGACTGCATTTATCCTGCTCGTAACAATAACAGTAACTTTAATTATGATATCATTTAATACAATACTACTACTACTACTAATAATAATAATAATAATAATAATATAATTTTAATAATAATAATAATGATAATAATAACAATGATAATGATGATAATTAAAATGATTATAAAAATAATATAGTAATAATAATACTAAAACTAATAATAATAATAATAATAATAATAATAATAATAATAATAATAATAATAATAATAATAATAAAAATAATAATAATAATAATAAAAATAATAATAATTTTTCTTATTTATGATGCATATTTATAATTATGATAATCATAATTACAAATGGAATGAATATATATAAATAAGAATAATAGCAGTAATAGAAAAATACTACTTTATCACACCACTGAAATTACTGACATTAATAATAACTATTTTCAACGACCATAACAATATTTATAGTAATAATAATAATAATAATAATAATAATAATAATAATAATAATAATAATAATAATAATAATAATAATAAAAGTTAATTAAAAATCATAAATTTCTAATAATCCTATACTACTAAATTCAATAATAATAATAATATTCTGACCGTCCAGTTCTCTGAAAAGGTTCTGCTAGAGGAAAAACTGTGATTTCCTTAGAATCCCAATATTTAATACATTATAATATTTTCATTCATTTAAAAATAAAATAAAGTTATAATAAGTTACTTTTAAGTAACAAATCTCTAGTATAAGAAAGGACTGTAGGAAAGGTGAAGGGTGTCTTTCGCATTGTAGCAGTAAGTAGGAAAGAGGCAGAAGCAGTACCGGAAGTAAAAGCTCGCCGGTGCGAACGTACGTAATAATAATAATAATAATAATAATAATAATAATAATAATAATAATAATAATAATAATAGCAATAATAGAAAAAATAATAATAATAATAATAATAATAAAATATTAATAATAATAATAATAATAATAATAATAATAATAATAATAATAATAATAATAATAATAATAATAATAATAATAATAATAATAATAATAATAATGGTAGTAGTTAAGTAAGAATTTATATAAAAAATTATTAATTTTTCGCACATTTGATTTTTATGTTAATTTTTATATCATCCGGTAGGTTATTATAGCATGACGGAGGTGTAACTTACAGCTTGTTAAGCTTTAGTAAGTCTGTAGAAAGGTGTTTTTAGGTTGGTGGTGTTTCGTAGGATTATTCCTCATTCACTCTGATTATTTTGATGTTTATTTTTGTAATTCACATGCTTCATTGTTTAATACTTTGTGTATTTCCTTTAGGAGAGAGGATTTAGAAAATGATCAACTTGCAATATATTAAGTTTTTTTTTTGAATAAGGGTAGTGTATGACTTTAAAAATAACTGCTGCCACTGAGGAGCCTTATAATACGTCTTTGCATTATTATGATTTCATTATTATGAGTTCATGTGTTGGGTGCTGTTCCATAAACAGAGAGACAGTAAATTAAGTGTATGTGAATGTGTGAAAAATATATTTTTCGCAGTACATAATAATAATAATAATAATAATAATAATAATAATAATAATAATAATAATAATAATAATAATAATAATAATAATAATAATAATAATAATAATAATAATAATAATAATAATAATAATAATAATAATAATAATAATAATAATAATAATAATAATAATAATAATAATAATAATAATAATAATAAAATTATAATAATAATAAAATTTTCATTATTATTGTTATCAGAAGCCCTTTTCAGTTAAAAAGAAAACAAAAAATGTTAAAAATATTTATTTGTATTCTTATTTTGCACACTGTTGTAAATATTTTTTCCTTTTAACTGAATAAAAGTTGTTTTGATTTTTGATTTGATTTTATTATTTGTATAATTGTTAACATTATTATTACTATTATTATCATTATTGCTATAATTATTATTATTATTCTTATTATTATCATTATTATTATTATTATTATTATTATTATTATTATTATTATTATTATTATTATTATTATTATTATTATTATTATTATTATTATTATTATTATTATTATTATTATTATTATTATTATATTTATTATTATTATTATTATTAAATTATTAAACAATAACAAAATAAAAATAATAATAAAAAAAAAAAAAAATAATAATAATAATAATAATAATAATAATAATAATAATAATAATAATAATAATAATAATAATAATACCAATGATAATAACAATAATAATGACTAAATTATTATTAACATTATTATAATCATTATCATTATCCTCATCATAATTTTCATTATTATTATCAAGTTTATCATCATTAACACCTTCATCAAACTAAATTATGATAAATGCATAGCTACTACAGTGAAAATTTAAAATAAAATAGAAATAGATGCTTCAACTTATTTGCTATTATTACTATTTGTTTGATGTTAAATTTTATTTTTGTTACGAAGCTGTTGTGAACTTATAGAAGTATATTTACCATTCTAAAGTTGTTCTTGTTGCTATATATTAGATATTTAATGCACTATATATATATATATATATATATATATATATATATATATATATATATATATATATATATATATATATATATATATATATATATATATATATATATATATATATATATATATATATATATATATATATATATATATATATATATAGTATATATATATATATATATATATATAATAGTTTAAAATTTGTTTAATTATATTATCATAATAATGTTATCGTAATCTTTTTTCATTTCCACGAGCTGTCAACTTAAGAAGCGACCAGAATACTTATTCTTCCAAGGTGTAAGAAAACATGCATACATCACTCTTCCATGGGTTAGAGATGGAGGCTCAACTTCCGCTAGCGATACGTTAATTGTTCAACATTTTTCATTGTCTTTTTTATTTATTTATTTTTTTTTTATTTATTTATTTTTTTATTTGTTGAATACTTTTAAAGTTCCGCTTGAGCGCATTTATTGGTATATAACTTCTTATTTTCAAAGATGACTTCTTCCTTCTTTTGTTATTTGGTTAAATAGAAATCCTAAGTAGCACTATATATATATATATATATATATATATATATATATATATATATATATATATATATTATATATATATATATATATATATATATATATATATATATATATATATATATATATATATAGCTATATATATATATATATATATATATAGATAGTATAATATATATATATATATATATATATATATATTATATATATATATATATAATATAAGCTGTAAAGGACATTTGTATCACAACCAGAAGTAATTATGCTTTGTTTAAAAATTTCATTGTCATCTTTTATTTTATTTTTGTTTTATAAGAATGTCTTCGAAACTCTTAAAAATCTATTTATGTTTTCAAATTTCAAATTTATAAATTGTTTTACAGTAATTAAAGAAAGACTTCTTAAATTTAATATTTGTATGCACTATTGATATAATATATATCTTTGAATATATATATATATATATATATATATATATATATATATATATATATATATATATATATATATATATATATATATATATATATATATATATATATATATATATATATATATATATATATATATACCTATTTCTTCAGCCTCCTCCAACTCATTTATTCCTGAAATTATTGTTTCTTCTGAAGACGTCATTTCTGCTCTTTCTGAGTTTAACACTAAGAAGGGGCGGGGCGTACGGTCCCGATGGTATTCCTCCTGTGGTTCTCAAAACTTGTGCTTCCAAGCTTGCACACTGCCTTGGTAAACTATTTCGTCTTTGTTTTCCTACTTCAACCTTCCCTTATTGCTGGAGACGTGTGTTCATTCAGCCTGTGCCGAAGAGAGGGACCCCTCTCAACCCTCCAACTACCGTCCCATTTCTTTGACCGTCAATCTAGTTTTCGAATCTATCCTTAATAGAAAGATTTGGAAACTTCTCAGTTATTCTAATCATAACTCTGATCGCCAACATGGCTTTCGTAAGAAACGCACTACTGGTGATTTTCTTTCTCTTCTCTCTGACTCTTGGTCCTCCACTCTTCGGCATTTCGGTGAATCTTTTGCTGTCGCGCTGGACATAACGAAAGCCTTCGATAGAGTCTGGGACAAAGCTTTGATTTGTAAACTTCCCTTTTCGGTATCTATCCTTCTCTCTGTGATCTTCTCTCTAATTTCCTTTCCGGTCGTTCTATAGCAGCTGTTGCAGACGGGCACTGTTTTTCCTTTAAATCTATTAATAGTGGTGCTCCTCAGGATTCTGTCATATTCCCAATACTTTTACTGCTTTTCATTAATGACCTTCTCTCTATTACCTCATCTCTTATCCACTCCTATGCTGATTACTCCACCATTCATTACTCGTTCAGTTTGAAAGACGTTCCTCCCAACAGCAGTTGATAGATTCGAGAAGGGTAGCCTTGGAGCAAATAATCTCTGATCTTTCACGTAATTCAAATTGGGACAGAAAACATGGTTGTTTTCAATGACTCAAAAAATTCAGTTCCTACATCTCTCCACTCGACACAATCTTCCACACAACTATGATATCTTCTTCGAAAACACACAACTCAAACCTTTATCTGTTCTTAATATTTTCGGCGTATCCTTTTCTCGTGATTTTTCTAAGAAAGATCACATTTCTTCTCTTTCTTAACAAGCTTCTAAGAGATGTATATTCTGAGGCGCCTTCAGAATTACTTCACGCCACCCTAGTTGCTTGCTCTCTATAGGGGTGTTGTTCGCCCCTGTATGGAGTCTGCTTCACACATCTGGGGTAGTTCCATTCATACAGCTCTCCTTGAGAAGGTGAAGTCTAGGGCTTTTCGTCTCATTAACTCTTATGCTCTTACTAACTATCTCCAATCCCTTTCTGCCCTTCAAATTGTTGCGTCACTCTCTCTATACTATCACTATTACAACGGCCATTGAGAAGAGCTCGTGCCACAAGCCTTTCTATACAGTCTCATCCTTTCTCTTTTCAACTCTCAGACCCCAGACATAACCGCTATGCTCAATCTTACATATAATCTACTGGTAAAGTCTGAAACACACTCCCTTTATCTGTTTTCCCAACTTCCTTTGACTTGCATATTTTCAAACGCTGTGTATCTTAACATGACGACCTCCATCGACCAAGACAGTTTTTTTTCCAACTCTGGTGGAATTTGGTGAGCCTCCGGCCTTTGCCCACCTGAGAATATATACATATATATATATATATATATATATATATATATATATATATATATATATATATATATATATATATATATATATATATATATATATATATATATATATATATATATATATATATATATATATATATATATATATATATATATATATATATATATATATATATATATATATATATATATATATATCATTTCTATCGATTATTAGAAGGCCGTATTTGTCACCAAAAAAAAGGCCTCACAAATTTTTATATTTATCTAACTTATTATAAAAATAAGTTTATTTTAATCTAGTTTATTAGCGTAAATATAGTCAGCAGCAATTGTATTATTTAACAGAGGATTGTAGTTTAAATTTAACAATGTTTGTTTTATTTGGATTGGGTTTATAAATAAAAATTGAATTTGGAAAAGCTTTGAGAGTTGGGAAACATTTTGACGTTTTTTCTAATCAGTTTAAATTGATTTGTTTTTATTATATTAAATCATTAGAAACTTTTAAGTTCTTCAATGAATCCTTTAATTAATATTATTATAATAATATTATTATTATGATAATCTAAGGTAGAAAATATTTTGAGACAATTAAATAACTTCTTTAAAATTTTAATATATATAATCTTTTATGAATAATATTAATATTATTAAAATGATTTTTAAGTTATAAATTTATCGAGACAAAAAAATCCTTAAGAGACACACGAGGAAAAGTCAAGAATATTCAAAAATGCTTTAGGAGATGTGGAATATGTTATTTCCTTCTGAATTCAAAAAAAAAAAAAAAAAAAAAAAAAAAAAAAAAAAAAAAAAAAAAAAGACAACTTTTCTGCAAAATTTCTTTCGAAAATCTGTATCTTGCCAACCATTCTCAAGTGAAAGGTTTCTGTCTTACATGCAGCTCAACATGGAATTTAATTTTAAAACAATTTGAAAAGATACTCTATCAATATAATATATAAACCCAATAAGCAAACAAGCCAGAAAATCCAAAAATTTGCCTTATATACCCTATTTATAAGAGATATTTTTGTGTGTTTCTGGAGCGCAGGTTTTAAGACTGATTTGTTATATTGTTCACAAAATATATGAATAGGTTAAAAAAACAGACAGACAAGGAAACAAATTGACCTCTATCAAGATATTTTCTTTATTAGATGATAACTTATTTAAATTATTAAAGGAATATTTACTAATATAGTAATATAACGATTAGTATTTACTTTTATTATTATTCTTTACATATTTCTTTACAAAAAAAAAATTAACAATTATTAATAATAATTCATAAGAATATAAAAAAAAATAATAATAATAATAATAATTTTTAATCTTTATTCCTTTTTCCAGTTACAAAGTTATACATACAAAAATCGTATAATTTATAAGTATTAATACATTACTGAAATGGGCTTCCTGAGGGACGAATTCGTCCTTTGAACCCAAATAATAATAATAATAATAATAATAATAATAATAATAATAATAATAATAATAATAATAATAATAATAATAATAATAATAATAATAATAATAATAATAATAATAATAATAATAATAATAATAAATAATTGAAATAATAATAATAATAATAATAATAATAATAATAATAATAATAATAATAATAATAATAATAATAATAATAATAATAATAATAATAATAATAGGTATTAGGTTACGATTCACTTGAAAATAAACAATTTTTAATAAAAACAAAAAGCAAATATTAATAATAAACGATATCAGTGACCATGAACCTAAAATTGAAGAACAGAATAAGAAACCAAAAACTTAATGTATGATAAATTCATAAAAGATTGTTTTCAGGGCCTGTTTA
>SEYY01008923.1:0-7500 GCA_009176605.1 Armadillidium nasatum
ATTAAAAGATAACATTAAAATAATTTCTCGGAAACTAAACTATTTTTTCGAAAAGTTTTTTTCAAAAAATATTACGGTAATAAACCGTTTTAAATATAGACATATTGTTAAAATTTAATGCCTGTTCTTTTGAAATTAAAATTATCAATTTACCAGTATTATATATATATATATTATATATATATATATATATATATATATATATATATATATATATATATATATATATATATATATATATTATATTTATGATATAATATATATATATATATTATATATATATATATATATATATATATATATATATATATATATATATATATATATATATATATATATATATATATATATATATATATATATATATATATATATATATATATATATGTGTAAATTTCTATTTTTTGAGAATCTGGCCTTCTATAATGAAAAGCAACACAAAAGCCCAAAACATAATGGCGATAAATAAAATTCTTATATAAAATCGGTTGTTTTATTGAGTTTCAAAGTACTTATATTAATCGACGTTTCGGGAATCTTCTCTTTCCCATCATCAAGATCTTAAAGTTATTTCATATTATATAAATCTACGATGGTAAATTTTTTTGTAAGATATAAATAATAAATAACAACAGAGAGCACTACTTTAACCAGAACAGGGTGATGAACACACACATTAGAATAGGATAAGGTGACCATCCGTCCCGAATTTGTCGGGACAGTCCGATTTTTAGATTTGGCAAAAATTATTTATACAACCAGTCAGCCAGACAGCAGAAGGCAGTGACACACCGCCATACAGTAGAGTGCGCTGCGCATGGGAGCAGAAGACAAAAATGTATTTTTTTAATATTTTTTTTTTATTTTATTTATTTATTTTTTTTTTTTGTAGAATGTCCTTAACCAATAAACCATATGATTTGTTTTCGAAAACAACATTCGTATTTCTTCTTTATATTAAAAATCCTCCTCCTTAATACATCCCTTAAAACCCTTACGGGCATTGCATTTGGAGGGGGGGGGGGACAATGTTCCGAAGCGTCCCGATTTTTGGTTCCAAAAATATGGTCACCTTAGAATAGGAACAACTGAAAAGGACCGCTCTCATTGTTAAGTAACGGCTTGAGACTAAAAATGCGAATGGATTGTAGTATTTTTAAGTCGAGTAGGTGTTTGGTTTGTGAGATGATGGAGAAATGATTAGGGTCTATAGGGTGGTCTTTACCATGGTAATGATGTTTAATGCTGGAAGGGTTAGAAGTGAACAGATTACCCTTTCGTGCCGAACGACCCCTATGTTCTTCTGTTCTAAGGGCGAGTTGATGCTGGGTGCTACCAACATAGGAGTCGTTACAGACACCACAAATATATTTATAAACAACTGAAAAGTAGGTGTGTTGGTAAAGGATCTTTATGGTTGAGAAAAGAACCTATAGATCTATTGGGTGTAAAGATGAAATTAAAATTTTATATGAGGGTAGTGCATTTGTAGGATTTTTTGAAGAGTATTTTTAAGTTTAAGGTATGAGTGATCACAAAAAGGTAGTTTAATGAAGAAGTGGAGCTTAGGGACGGCTAATGATCGAATGTTAGGGTAAAATATAGATGTAAGGAATCTTTTTATTAGTGTGTAAACTAGAGAGAAAGGGTACAGATTAGAGTTGAAAAACTTAACAAAAAAATCAAATTTTTTTTATGGAGATTATGGTAATCCGAAGATAGATGGAAGGCTCTGTAGATTAAAGTTTTAATACCATTACATTTGTAACGAAAAGGAATATGACTGAAGAAATTTTGAGGGAGATTGGTAAAGGTAAGTTTACGATAGATGCTTAAGCTGAATTTTTATTGATGAGAATATCCAGGAAAGGCAAGCTATTTTCAGATTCTTCCTCTTTGGTGAATTTGATGTTGGGAAGTTGTTGATACAGAAAGATAAGGAAAGGAAAGTCTTGATGTTTGTGAGAGAAAAGGAGAAATGTATCGTCCAGGTATCTTTTCTAGTAAGCACGTTTGACATTTGTGGGGGTTTGTGAAAGCCAAATAAATTCATAGTCTTTAAGGTAAGAATTGGCAAGTATAGCGCTGAGGTGTGATCCCATCGCTTGAGAGTTGGATTGACAGTAAAGTTTTTGACTAGAAAAGAAGTAGATGTCAAAGGTGACTAGAGTTAAGATTTCATTGAATTCAGATTTGGAAAAATTTAGAAAAGTAGATTGAGTGTTATAAAAATAGTTAAGTAAGATATCGATGGCGTCAAAGGTGGGGATATTAGTGTATAGAGATTAGATAATAATTCTAATAACTTCAAAAACTGGCTCTCCTCTATTACAGACTTACATAAGTACTACCTAACTAGCTTCGATATCCAATCTAAATACACTAATATCCCCACCTCTGACGCCATCGACATCTTACTTAACTATATTTATAACACTCAATCTACTTTTCTAAATTTAATTACATATTTACACACAACAGATCTATAGGTTCTTTTGTCAACCATAAAAAACCTTTGCCAACATATCTACGCTCTTCTGTTGTTTATAAATATATTTGTGGTGTCTGTAACGACTCCTATGCCGATAGCACCCAGCGTCAACTCGCCCTTAGAACAGAAGAACATAGGGGTAGTTCGGCATATTTTCAACCAGCCCAATAAAGAAAAATCCAATGGTGTGAGGTTTGGAGACCTTGACGGCCAACTAATTGGCCACCTCGACCAATTCATCGTTCTGGAAAAGTTCTAAATATTGTGTGACCTGGTGAACAAATTGTGGAGGAGCTCCATCTTGCTGGTAATATATTATATTTCTGATGTTTAAAAGAACATCTAAAAGACCTTGCAACTCAATTTTCAAAAATTTCAAATAGCATTCTCCTGTTAGGCTATTCTCAATAAATGAAAAGACCAATTAAATGACTGTTGACATCACACTTAACTAAAAAACGATGCTGAAAATTTGTTTCGAGTATCTTGTTCGTATTTTCGGCAGACATGAGAGTTACCGGTATTTTTGAAGTTGTTATGAGTGAATATTGCTTCATCAGTAAAATGTATGTGTCGAACTAAATAACTATTAAAAATTGTATGAGTATAGCATAGTCTTCTGGTTGTAGGTGCTGTAAACGCTGTAGGTGGTATGGATATAAGACCTGTTAGCGCAATATGAAGATCACTCTTGTTTGAGGAATTTTAAGTTGAGTAACAGTTCTTCGTAAGGTAGTTGTAGAGTTCTATTATCTTAAATCCAGATACCTTCTACTTCATTCGCATCTTGTGTACGGGCGCGGTCAGATATGATTTACTCACAATGTGTTAAAAATTTTTATTAGTTTTTATCAAGAATTCTACGATGCGGGAACTGTTAACGACCCTTTTCAACAACGGCTTCAGTAACCCGTTGCAAAAGCCATGAACAAACATTCTATCCGCATTTTGGTAAATATTTATGTTGCATATTGTATTCTTGATTTCAACACCACTAAAAGTAGCAAATTTTATTTGGAAGTTTGTTTCTTACACAAACCATTGCAAGAATAAAATATAAAAATGAGAGGTAGGAACCCAGCTGTAAAAATATAAACATTATTAAGAAAAATTAAGGTGCCTGTCAATGGAATGTCTGTGACAATATTTTCACGTGTCTTAATTATGTCCTAACATTCATTGACTACATAAGGGGTGATATTTAAGCCACATACTGACACAGCTACTAATAATAATAAATAGTAATAATAACAATAATAATAATAATAATAATAATAATAATAATAATAATAATAATAATAATAATAATAATAATAATAATAATAAAATAATAATAATAATAATAATAATAATAATAATAATAATAATAATAATAATAATAATAGTATTCCAAATATTCCAAGTATTCTAAGTTACAAGTGTTCCAATAAAGTCAAATTGTGATTACTTTTTTGACTTATACTTGGAGTTGTGACCTTTGTAGTGCTAGGTGGTCGGCTGGCTTCAACCAGTGAAAATTGGCCTAAGCTAAGTTAGTAGCTGTGGTATCTAGGTCTTCAATATAGACGAAGACGCTACGAAAGCGAACCTCAACCCATTTTAGATATAGGGAAAAAACGACGAACGAAATCTCCAGATTCGGGTTCGACTCACTCACAAAGCCAACCCCTATATAGTGGTGACCCTGAGAAAAACACCCAGCGCCTTCACGAAGTCTGCCATAGTTCTCTCCAAGCCTCTTCTCTTTGAGTCTTTTGTTGTATCAAGATGCCGGATATCGAGGATCAAGAAGCTACTGCTTTGGCACAGGTAAGAGATAAAGTTACAGAATTTTTAGAGGCTTCTGTTAGTTCCTGGTTCCAAATTTTGGAAGCTCAATTCTTCCTTGCTAAGATTACCTCTGAACAGACGCGTTTTTACTTTCCAATCTTCCTCCCGAAGTTGTCACTCGCATTTCCTCTTCGGAACAAGAGAGCAAGGATTACACTTATCTCAAGGAGTCTATTCTCTCTCTCTATGAACAAAGTAAAACGGAAATGTTCAAAGAGTTGATCTCTAAACAACCTTTTACTGAGAAACCTTCCTTCCATCTTCGCGACATTTTAAATTTAGCTCCTAAGCTGAATATCGATGACGACAGTGTTCGCATTCGTTTCCTTGATGCTTTTTCCGTTTCTATTCGCCCTATTATAGCTGCTCAAACTTCTCTCACATTAAAACAATTGCTAATTATCTTTTACTATTTTCTGTAACTCCAACACAAACTGAGCAAGTTGCTCCCCTGTAGTTTTGCAAATCCTGCAAAGAGTACCTCCAAAGCTGCTCATTCGTCTTCTTCTATTCCTATAGATCTGAAACCTTTCTATAATAACCAGAAGCCGCGAATTTGCGTGCTTACTTGTATTTTTCTGATCAAGCTAGTACCTGTAAACCTTAGTTCTCTCATCCGGATGTCACTCATCTCCAACTGGTCACCGAAGCTTCTCAAGTCGCCATCGGAGCTGCGTTACATCAGATGATTTATGGACAACCAGTATCTTTTGATTTCTACAGTAGGAAGTTAACCAAAGAACAAAGGACGATATTCTGCATTCGACAAGGAACTCTTAGCTGCCTATTTTGTTGTCCTGCACTTAAAGCACTTTTTAGATCGTAGGAACGTGGTATTATGTGCGTATCACAAACCTCTAATCTTAGCCTTTTATAGCAGAAACCCAGCGAAGAGCGATTGCCAGCAGAAACGTTTTCTCTCATTTTTGAATATGTCTCTTCAGTTTTATACATCCGAGTATCAGACAATGTCATTGCTGATGCTCTATCACGTACAATATCGTCCGCGTCCATTGATCCGGTCGATCTTCCTAGTATAGCACGCCATCAAGCTACTGATGAAGAAATAAAAGCTTACAAATCAAGGACTTCAGGCTTTTCAACTTTACGACAATTTTCAAATTTGGAGTGATACATCAACTCCTCGTCCTCGTCCTCGTCCTCATCCATTTTTCCATAAGGAAAGTCACCGAGTTTTTCAAGATCTCCATAGTATGTCTCATCCAGGTATCAAGACTTCTCTCCGACTGGTGAAGACTCGCTATTTTGGCTCAATATGGATAAAGACATTCGTGCATGGACCCAGTCTTGTCATCAATTTCAAAGTTCGAAGATTCATCTCAATACGAAGCAAACCGATAGTTCCATTGGAAATTCCTTCCCAATGGTTCGAAATTGTCCACATTGATATTGTTGGACCCTTACCATCGGCAACTGCAACATTAGACTCTTTGGCGACATTTTGATATCTTCCTACTTGCATAGACAGAAACACAAGATGAATGAAAGCTTTCCCGATGCAAAACACCACAGCGAAATTAGTTTCTTTTGCCTTTCAATAATGAATATATAGATTTGGTGTTCCTTTATAAGTCTTTACAGATCGAGGACCACAGTTCAAGAGCGAATTCTTTGCAGAACATTCTTCCCTAGTTGGTTTTCACCGTCTTCAGACCTCCGCTTATCACATACAAGCAAATAGATTAGTGGAGCGGTTCCTCCGGTCTTTGAAAACAGCTATTGTAGCACGAAAAGAAGACTTGTTACTTTCTTTGCGTATATTCTTTTTCAGTCTTCACTGTATTCCAAATGACTCAGGATACTCGCCCTTCCAAACCGTCACAGGAAAAACTCCTTTATTACCCACAGATCTCTTTGTTTCTAACCCTTCTACGAGGCAAGATTTTGAAGTCTTCATGAATAGATTAATAGCAGAATGAAAGAGCTGGATTTTAAGTATCTTCAGCCTTCGCACTCGTCACGCGATGTTTCATTCATACCCGAAGCTTTGAAGACCTGCACCCATGTATATAATATAATATATATATATATATATATATATATATATATATATATATATATATATTATATATTATATATATTTATGTCTCCTCTAGTGGGCTTTGCCCACCAGAGGAGAATGTACGCATCAATAGAATTAATAACATTAGAAGCTTCGTATACTGGGCCTTTCCTCGTACTTCAGCTATTTGATCGATGCTACAAACTACAATACCCATCGAGAAAAACAGACATGGTTCCCATCGACTGATTCAAGCCCGCTTATCTTCTGTCACTGGCAAATACTTCGGATGAGGCTATGCAAGAACCCTTTTCGACATCTCCAGATTAATCACAACAAGATCCTCTTCCGGAATCCTCAGGTATTCCGGCACGCACTGTGCCTCCAGAAGATGCCCCCGTTTTTCGCAAAAACCCTAGACGTTGAGTGACCTTCTCCAATCGAAATGAAATTCGGTATCTATAATACAATTTGATTTGTGTATATAGTGTTCAAATAAAAAAAAATAAAGAAATTAATAAAATCAATTAAAGTACTGAAAATAAAATTAAATGAAATATTGTTAAAAATAAAATGAAGTACATTGCTAAAAATAAAATGAAAATCAAATAAAGTGCTTAAAATAAAATAAAATAAAATAAAATAAAGTGTCAAAGTGAATATAAAATATAAGTGGTTAGGTGTTCTGAGGTTCCTTCAGAACTTTTTGACTCCACCCCGGTTGCTTCCTCTTCATAGGGATGTTGTTCGAACATGTATGAAATATGACTCACACATCTGGATTGGTTCCGCTCATACAGCTCTCCTATAGAAGGTGGAGTCTAGGGCTTTTCGTCTCATCAACTCTCCTGCTCTTACTAACTCTCTTCAATCTCTTTCTTCCAGTCGAATTGTTGCGTCACTCTCTCTTTATTATCGCTATTATAACAGACACTCTGAACCTCTTTCGTCGCATACCTTCTCCATTGAGAAGAGCTCGTGCGACACGTCTTTCTATACAGTCTCATCCTTTCTCTGTTAAACTCTCCGACCCCAGACTTAACCGCTCTGCTCAATCTTACATGTACTCTATTGGTAAAGTCTGGAACACTCTCTTCTCTATTTTCCCAACTTCATATGGCTTACCCTTCAAACGCCGCGTATCTGGACATGTCTG
>SEYY01008923.1:15000-17889 GCA_009176605.1 Armadillidium nasatum
CGAGGGAACTGTGCACTCGTATACCTCCACCTTTACCTAGTCCTCGAAGCACAAGGGGTGCATTATCTACATATAAATTTTGTGTGGACATAGGCAACTCCAGGCTTGTCAGCTGTGGTGCCACTTTCTTTCCAGCCACCTATGTTTGTGGAATTTTCTCCATTCTTCTGTGTTTCCTGCTGAATTTACTCTTCATTACTTTAAACTCCACATCTGTGCTCAACTACGAAATTCTCGTTAGTTGGAACTTGTGGGTTGTTTTATTTTTTTCATTGCTCTAACACCCCCTCCTTGACTCTGCCCGTGAGAGGTAGTGTTGATATATATATATATATATATATATATATATATATATAATATATATATATATATATATATATATATATATATATGTGTGTGGTGTGTGTGTGTGTGTGTGTGTGTGTGTGTGTGGTGTGTGTGGTGTGTGTGTGTGTGTGTGTGTGTGTGTGTGTGTGTGTTGTACGTATGTTCTGAATGAGAAAGAGGAACTAGTCATGATGAATAAGTAAAAAACTTTGTTTTGCTTGAATGCCATCGGGATATTTTCTTCTGAAGCAAAATAGATTATTTTTTATCAACACAAACTTTCTTTTCAAGCAATAAAAAAAAATCTATAATATATGAAGGCGCGAACTCAATTATTAATATGGTTATTTCCTATCGCTTCAAAGCAATTATATATAGACTTTCTTAAGCTGATTTAAATATATATATATATATATATATATATATAATATATATATATATTATATATATATATATATATATATATATATATATAATATATATATATATATTATTATATATATATATATATATATAAATATTAATATATATATCCCTGTAGTGAAAGTCGAAGACTCATACAGTGCACCGAAGTTGGAGAAGGATTAGAATCAGAACCAAACTAAAAGCCGACAACATCCGATAGACATCATTTGAATGTGTGAACTGAAAGGAGATGTAAAAAATAGAAGAAAGAGTGATGCAGGCTTTATATGAAATAGAATACATTTAAAAGTGAGAACGACTGTTAAGTCTTTGTTCAGAGAGCTATACAGGTGTGACACATAAGTTTTCATTATTGGAGGATGAGGAATGTGTTGTAATGGCAATAGATGAAAGAGAGTAAAGCAACTAATCTACTATCATAAAAGGAGAGCCAGTGAGAACAGGTCAGGTGATCTTCAGAACAAACATAGTCTTTAGTAACTTGTTAAGTGAAAGAAACAATGTCATAATTTCAAGAAAGATTGGCAAAAAAGAAATACCAAGGATATTAATTAAGGGCAGTCGAGGATTGAGTAGTTTATATATATATATATATATATATATATATATATATATTAATATATATATATATTATATATATATATATATATATATATATATATATATATATGTCTCCTCCGGTGGGCAAAGGCCAGAGGCCCACCAAATTCCACCGGAGTTGGGAAAGATCTATCATGGTCGATTGTGGCCGACGTGTCCAGATACACGGCGTTTGAAAGTATGCAAGTCAAAGGAAGTTGGGAAAACAGATGAAGGGAGTGTGTTCCAGACTTTACCAGTAGAGTATATGTAAGACTGAGCATAGCGGTTAAGTCTGGGGTCGGAGAGTTGGACAGAGAAAGGATGAGAATGTGTAGAAAGGCGTGTCGCACGAGCCTTCTCAATGGAGGAGGTATGCGACGAGAGAGTTCAGAAGAGCAGTGTCCATTGTAATAGCGATAGTAAAGAGAGAGTGACGCAACAATTCGACGGGCAGAAAGAGATTGAAGAGAGTTAGTAAGAGCAGGAGAGTTGATGAGACGAAATGCCTTAGACTCCACCTTCTCTAAGAGAGCTGTATGTGTGGAACCACCCAGATGTGCGAAGCATACTCCATACAGGGCGAACAACACCCCTATACAGAGCAAGCAACTGGGGTGGCGTGAAGTAATTCTGAAGGCGCCTCAGAACACCCAACCTCTTTAGAAGCTTGTTTAGAAAGAGAGTAATGTGATCTTTCCAAGAAAGATCACGAGAAAAAGAAACACCAAGAATATTAAGGACAGATGAAGGCTTGAGTTGTGTGTTTTCGAAGAAGATATCATAGTTGTGTGGAAGATTGTGTCGAGTGGAGAGATGGAGGAATTGAGTTTTTGAGGCATTGAAAACAACCATGTTTTCTCTGCCCCAATTTGAAATACGTGAAAGATCAGAGGTTAGTTGTTCCAAGGCTACCCTTCTCGAGTCTATCAACTGCTGTTGGGTGGGACGTTTTTCAAAATGGAAGGAATAATGAAGGGTGGAGTCATCAGCATAAGTGGATAGGAGATGGGGATGAGAGAAGGTCATTAATGAAGAGTAGAAAAAGTGTTGGTGATAGTACAGAACCCTGAGGAACACCACTGTTAATAGATTTAAAGGATGAACGGTGGCCGTCTACAACAGTTGCTATAGAACGACCGGAAAGGAAATTAGCGAGAAGATCACAGAGAGAAGGATAGATACCGAAAGAGGGAAGTTTAGAAATCAAAGCTTTGTGCCAGACTCTATCGAAGGCTTTCGATATGTCCAGCGCGACAGCAAAAGATTCACCGAAATGCCGAATAGCGGAGGACCAAGATTCAGAGAGAGGGAAAGAAGATCACCTGTAGAGCTTTTACGAAAGCCATACTGGCATCAGAGATAAGATTAGAAGAATTGAGATGCTTCCAAATCTTCCTGTTAAGGATAGATTCGAAAACTTTAGAGAGAACGGAGGTTAAAGAAATATGGACGGTAGTTGGAGGGTTGAGAGGGGTCCCCCTTCTTCGGCACAGGTTGAATGAGCGCACGTTTCCAGCAAGAAGGGAAGGTTGAAGTAGATAGACAAAGACGAAA
>SEYY01008924.1:0-15000 GCA_009176605.1 Armadillidium nasatum
AAACTTGCGGTATTAAAATCTTAAATTTTGCAATATTTATAAATTACTTAAATATTTTTTGTATGTGGAACACACATTGTGGGCCTTTATTTTTAAATATTTTTGTAAACTATTTAGGGGATTTCAACGTACACCACACTGAATGGTTGGGCTCCTCTCATACTGGTACAGGTGGGAGGGAGGCCAAATCATTCAGTATTCTTAACGATCTGGAGCAATTGATTAGTGAACCCACACACATTCCAGATCGTCCTAACCATTTCTTGAATACACTTGATTTATGCTTCACCACTACTCCTTCTAGATATAAATACACAATTTTCCCTCCTATTGGTAACTCTGACCATAATCTTATAGCTCTTAATTATAATGCTTTCTCTCCAACAGCTCCACCATGCCCTAAACGTACTTTCTGGCACTTTAATCGGGCTAATTGGGGGGCAATGAGCCACTTCTTTGCTAACTATCATTGGAGTGAATCTTGCTTTGTCTCGGGGGACGCTTCTGTCTCTGCTGAAAAGGTAGGGGCCGTAATCCTTGACGGGATGGGCAGATTCATTCCATCTTCAACTAAATCTTTTTCTCCTCAAAATCCATGGTTCGATGACGGCTGTTCTCTTGGCCTTCGCGAGAGAGACAGTGCTTATCGTGAATGGAAAAACTCTCCTTCTCCTATCACTCTTGCTAATTTTCATTCAGCTTGGAATCGTTGCAGGGATGTTCTTCGACGGACTAAGCGTACTTTCATAAAAAGGAAGTGCGCTGACCTCCATAGCTCTCCTACTGATAAAAATTTCTGGCTTCTTGTCAAAAATATCTCTAACAATTTCTGTAAATTTGCCTTTCCTCCTCTTATTCGCTCTGATGGTTCTGTTGCTAATACTCCTTCTGAAAACGCTAATCTCTTCGGCCTCCTTTTTTCATATAATTCCACCCTGCTCGATTCTGACATCCCTCCTCCTACTCCTTCTCCTCTCAGGTGTCCTATGTCTCTGCCTGTAATTACTCATGATCAGGTGCATGGGATCCTGAAATCTATGAACGTCAGGAAGGCCAGTGGCCCGGATGGCATTCCCCCTCGTGTTCTGAGGGAGTGTGCTTCCGAGTTAGCGCCTGTCCTCGTTCAGCTCTACTCTCTATGCCTTAATACTAATACTTTTCCTCAATGCTGGAAGAGTGCATTTGTTCAACCGATCCCAAAAAAGGTAGTCGCTCTGACCCTTCTAACTATCGACCTACAGCTCTCACCTGTGTTCTATCTAAAATTTTTGAAACTCTTCTCAACTCTCATTTCCTGGATCATTTGGAGTCTCATTCTCTTCTTTCTGATCACCAGTGTGGCTTTCGACGCTCGAGGTCAACTTGTGACATACTTTCCTATCTTACTGAGTTATTGTCTTCTGCCCTTAGGGACTTCGGGGAGTCTTGTGTGGTGGCGCTTGACATATCCAAGGCTTTTGACCAGGTGTGGCATGCGTCACTGCTCTCCAAGCTCCCCTCCTTTGGGTTTCCTCCTTCTCTCTGCTTACTATTGTCTAGTTTTCTCTCAGATCGTTCCATTTCGGCAGTTGTAGATGGAGCGACCTCTTCCTCCTTTTTTGTCAACTGTGGTGTTCCTCAGGGTTCTGTTTTATCTCCAACCTTATTCTTAACTTTTCATTAACGATCTTCTCCACTGCACTTCTAACTCTGTTCACTCTTATGCTGATGATTCAACTCTGCATTCTTCTACTCATTTCAAATCTGCTCCCTTTTTTGCTTCTAGAGTTGCTTCTCGTCTTCAACTTTCCGATTCTATTCTTGCCGATCTGGATGGGATTTCCCGGTGGGGTCATAACAACCTTGTGAAATTCAACTCTTAAAAAACTCAACTTCTTCACATCTCCCTCTCAAAAACACCTCCTAACTTTCCTATCCTCTTCGATGGCTCTCCCGTCTCACCTTTAAATAACATTAACATTCTTGGTCTAAACATAAACAACAAACTATCTTGGAAACCACATATCACAATGGTTGCTAAAGCGGCCTCTAAGAAGATGGGAGTCCTGTTCAGATGGCGAGAATTTTTCTCTTCTGAACAGTTACTCCAAATATATAAGGGTCTTATTCGCCCTTGTATGGAGTACTGTTTTCACATTTGGGGGGGGCTCCGGCTCCTCCTCTCTTCTGGAAAGGGTTGAGTCAAAAGCTAAAAGATTAATTAACTGTCCCCTACTTTCAAACTCTATTGACCCTCTGTCTCTGCGACGTGACGTTGGCGCGCTATCTCTTTTCTACAGGTACTACAATGGCAGGTGCTCGAGGGAATTGGCTTCTCGCATTCCTCCACCATTGCGTCGTCCTCGTTGCACAAGGGGTGCCCTGCTTTCGCACCAATTTTGTGTGGACGTAGGAAATCCCAGGCTAGCCCGTTGTGGTACCTCTTTCTTTCCAGCCACCTCTATTCTGTGGAACTCTCTACCTTCATCTATTTTTCCTTCTGTATTTAACCTTCCACTCTTCAAGGCTTCCGTCTGCGCCCAACTGAGGGCTGTGCGTTAGGTGTGTGTGTATGTTTAAACGAGTTCTCTCTATGTGTGTGTGCCACCTCCTTGAAAAGGGCTCTGCCCGTGAGCGGTGGCGTTCTGTAAAATATATATATATATATATATATATATATATATATATATATATATATATATATATATATATATATATATATATATATATATATATATATATATATATATAGGTCAGACTTCAGTTTGAGCTAGCTACATAACTAAAAAGGTACTTAACGTACGTAAAAAAGGATTACATTTTTAGAATCCTTATCGAATTTCAGGTAGGAAAAGTGTAAAATGTTTGAAAAAATTAAAAAAAAAATGGTTTTGTACGACAACTGATGACGTAACAAACTTAAATTGGTGTTATACTGAACAATTGTCTACGGGGGGCAGAGCCCCTCGTACCCCCCGACCCGTGAGTGATGATGATACTGTAGAGAACTTTTCCTGTCGACGATTTGGGGTATTTCTCATTTTTTCCAAGTTCGAAAAAATTGAAAAAAAACTGACATTGCCAGGCGTACGATTCTCGCGAGACTTAAAAATAAGTAAACTTTATTATTATAGGAATTTATTTTTTATTTCCCAATGTTTCCTACCTGAAATTCGACAAGGATTCTAAAAATGTAATCCTTTTTTACGTAGGTTAAGTATTTTTTAGTTATGTAGCTAGCTCAAACTGAAGTCTGGCCATATATACATATATATATATATATATATATATATATATATATATATATATATATATATATATATATATATATATATATATATATATATATGTGTGTGTGTGTGTGTGTGCGTGTGTGTAACTATATCGTTTCCAAATATTATGCTTACCTAAAATACTGTTATATTTCACTGTGATCAATGGGCGTGGCTAAAGTATCTTGTTGAAAGACGATTGGATGAAAATTTAATCTTAAAATTAGACCCATGTGACTTTGAAAAATGATCGACCCAAGCAATAGTGCATTACTTCTGTCCACGATAGTACATCAATTTTACAAATTTCTAAATTCCATTTTACCAACATTTGTTTATTCCATTTTATTCCACTTTACATTCTTTTCATTTACATTTTATTTCCCTATACGTATATTTTTATTCTATATTATTTAATATTTTCTAAACTAATACCCGTTTTCTTTACAAAGCTATAACTAAAATAATTCGTAATTTTTCCTTTTCTATTCATATTTTCTTAATTTATTAACCCAATACATTAACGTACATGCACATAATACTCAAATAATCTCATGGACACCATGTACATCAATTTTACAAATTTCTAAAGTTCTTTTTTACCCAAAATTTATTTATTCCATTTTAAAATACATAGAATTCTTTGCATTTGCATTTTTATTTTACCATACACATATTATTCCATATTATTTAATATATTCTAAACTAACATCCGTTTTCGGGAGTATGGCTTTCGTAAGAAACGCTCTGCTGGTGATCTTCTTTCTCTTCTCTCTGACTCTTGGTCCTCGGCTCTTCGGCATTTCGGTGAATCCTTTGCTGTAGAGCTGGGCATATCGAAAGCCTTCGATAGAGTCTGGCACAAAGTTTTGATTTCCAAACTTCCCCCTTTCGGTATCTTTCCTTCTCTCTGTGATCTTCTCTCTAAGTTCCTTTCCGATCGTTCTATATTAGCTGTTATAGACGGCCACCGTTCTTCCTTTAAATCTTTAATAGTGGTGTTTCTCAGGGTTCTGTCCTACTCCAACACTTTTTCTGCTTTTCATTAATGACCTTCTTTCTATTACCTCATATCCCATCCACTCCTATGCTGATGACTCCACCCTTCATTACTCCTTCCTGTTTGAAAAACGCCCTACCCAACAGTAGTTGATAAACTCGAGAAGGGTACCCTTGGAGCAGCTAACCTCTGATCTTTCACGTATTTCAAATTAGGGCAGAGAAAACATGGTTGTTTTCAATGCCTCAAAAACTCAATTCTTCCATCTCTCCACTCGACACAATCTTCCACAAAACTATAATGTCTTCTTCGAAAACACTCAACTCAAACCTTCATATGTCCTTATTATTCTTGGCGTATCCTTTTCTCGTGATCTTTCTTGGAAAATCACATTACTTCTCTTTCTAAACACGCTTTTAAGAGGTTGGGTGTTCTGAGGCGCCTCGAGAATTATTTCACCACACCCCAGCTGCTTGCTCTGTATATTGGTGTTGTCCGTCCCTGTATGGAGTATGCTTCGCACATCTGGGGTGGTTCCACTCATACAGCTATCCTTGAGAAGGTGGAGTCTAGAGCTTTTCGTCTCATCAACTCTCCTGCTCTCACTGATTCTCTCCAATCTCTTTCTGCCGTCGAATTGTTGCGTCATTCTTTCTTTACTATCACTATTACAATGGACACTGCTCTTCTGAACTCTCTCGTTGCATACCTCCTCCATTGGGAAGAGCTCGTGCGACGCGCCTTTCTACACAGTCTTATCCTTTGTCTGTCCAACTCTCCAACCCCAGACTTAACCGTAATGCTCAATCTTACATATACTCTAGTGGTAAAATCTGGAACACACTGCCTTTATCTATTTTCCCAACTTCCTTTGACTTGCATACTTTCAAACGCAGTGTATCTGGACATGTCGGCCACTATCGACCAGGATAAATTTGTCGCAACTCCGGTTTAATTTGGTAGGCCTCCGGCCTTTGCTCACCGGAGGAGAAAAAAAAACAATAGTCATATAGTAGGTTTGCAAATGTAAAACAAAATAATTTAGATGCAAGAGGTTACGTAGAAAAAATAGATGAAATTAGCAAAGCTGTAATTGAATTTTTGACGGAGTTTGAGAATATAGAAAATCGTGATAAATTTTTTATTTCTATTTTCATTAATGTTTTAAATTTAGAAATAAAGAAATTAATCGGTATACAAGAGTTTACACCATATAATGCATGTATTCAAACTGCTTTAAAAGCCAAGAAGCTTTTGCCAAATTAAAAGCCAATATTTAACGTAAACGAACATGATGAAAATAGATACCCCTATAGAAATAGAAACCCTTCCCATTATAATAAATATTACAAAGATCAATTTAAAAATAAGTATGGTTATGTAGAAAGTATAAAGTACTATTATTGTGAAGAATATAGTCATAGGAAAATTGTTTATCCCCATTTACACACAAGAAATGCTTCAGTCCCAAATCATTCAAAAAAACTTCTAAGCAGATCCATTCATGATGATTACTTAAGTCCAGTTGTAAATGTTAAAATAAATAATATAAATTCCTTAGCATATTTTGATTCTGTGCAAATAACTCTATTGTTTCATATGAATGTTATCTCAAATTATCTGAAATGGAACTGGTTGAAAGTAAAATAAAGACATCCCATATGCAAGCATCTAGCACTACAGGTGAATTATTAAATATGTTATGTAAAATTCCTCTTTATTTAAATGTAGGGAAAGTAAAAATAGTGCATGAAATGTATATTTTAGATAAACCTCAATTTACAAAAGATATTTTAATAGGTAGAGATATTTTGAGAAGATTGGGAAAGGTTACATTTGACTTGGAAGGAAGATATATACAGGTGAATAAATTTTGAATACCTTTTGTATTTGTATGTGATCGTAGCTTAAAGTATTTTAAAGTTCAAAAAGAAGATATATACCAAGATAAGTTAAAATAGATAAAAAAAATTATTCTACCCCCTAGATCTTTTGTGAAAGCTCATGGTTTATTAGGAAAGAAATGGAGAGGCAAAAATGTGGTAGTAGAATCTAAATTCAAAGAAGGGTTAAGGGTAGGAAATACACTCGCATGTGTAAATGATAAATTACAAATTCCTTTCACAATAGCTAACTATTTAGATCATAAAGCAATTTTAAGTAAAAATGAGTTAATAGGAGATATCTTTTTGGCAGAAGATGAGGAAATTGAAGTAGAAAATTTTGTAAAATCAAAAAGTACATTTAATTTAGAGGATACAAATTTAGAAAATTTAGAAACAAGTCAGCAGGGAAAGATATTAGAAATAATTAAAAAATATAAAGATGCTTTCGCACAAACTTCAAATCACAAAGGGCTGTGTACTTTAACTAAGCATAAAATAAACACAGGGTATACCAAGCCAATTTTCACTCCTCAATATCGTTTGCCACAATCTACAAAGGAGATAATGCAAGAACATATAGAAAAGATGTTGAAGACAATTTTGATAGAAAGATCCACCAGTGCATGGAATTCACCAATTATATTAATTAAAAAGGCAGATACTAGCTTCAGATTTGTGTTTGGCGGAAGACAATTAAATAAAGTCACAGAGGTAGAAGTCATGGCAATACCCAGAGTAGATGATATTTTAGCTTCTTTAAATGGGTCGCGTTATTTTTCTGCTTGAGATAATTTAAAAGGGTTTAATCAGATATTGATAGAGGAGAAGGATAGACCTAAGACTAGTTTCATTGGCCCAGATAATTTGAAATATCAACACTCTCGGATGTGATTTGGTTTGGCTGGCGCTCCGAATACCTTCACCCAATTGCTCTTTTTATTATTTTCGGAAGTACTAGGGAAATTTTGCCAGATCTATATGGATGATCTGATTCTGTATAGCTCATCATTTGAAGATCATTTAAAACATTTAGAGCAGGTATTAAAAATATACAAAGAGGCAGGTCTTAAGTTGACATTAAAGAAGTGCAAATTTGTGAGAGTCTGTAAAGTATTTAAGGTACATCATCTCTAGAAAGTGTATCTAAATAGATCCTATTAAAACAGAAGGGATAAGAGATTATCAAGTTCCTAAGAATGCAAAAGAAGTAAGAAGATTTCTAGGTATGGCAGGATATTATAGGAAGTTTATTAAAAATTTTTCTGGAATTTGCGCACCGCTCAAAATTTAACGAAAAAATATACTAAATTTATATGGTCAGACATAGAAAACAAAGCATTTAATAAATTAAAATAATTATTGTCAACGTCCCCAATCCTCATTCTCCCTTATTTTAATAATCCATTTAAGTTACATACTGATGTTTCAGACCAAGCAATAGGTGCAGTGTTAACGCAGGAAATATATGAGATTGACATACCAGTAGCATATTTTTCTCGTAAATTAACACCTCAAGAGATGAGGTATGGCGTCACTGAAAGAAAAGCTCTAGCTATAGTAAAATCTGTTAAACATTTTGATTACTATTTATATGAACACAAATTCACCATAATATCAGATCATCAACTTTTAAGATATTTATTTAAATTCAAACCCACGACTCCTAGAATAGAGAGTTGGGCTTTAATATTAACTGAGTTTAATTTTGATATACAATTCAAAAGCTGGAAAAATCACATAATACCTGATTTTAAGCTATAAACAGTAAACCTTACTAGTTATGAAATCTGAGAATGTGAGGAAAGAGCAGTGGAACGATTTAGAATGGAGGAGAAAAATAAACTTTTCTGAAAAGAGGAACATTAAAGGGATTCCCAGAGATATTAATTTGTCATATTTGGTTGTTCATATTTTATTTCAGAGAATAAACATCAAAGACCGTATTTAGAGGCACTTGTAATTCCCCATACTCTTAAACAAGCCGCTATGTACAATCGTGAACAAAAGTTCGTTCCTATTAGGCTGGAAATAAATATTTATATAAAATGGGGATCATTTCAGGTTCAGCCAAAAACAGTTCAATTAAGCCTCTCTCAATGTTTTTATTGTCTTTTTATTCAAAATAGAGCTTTTATGAAATGATTTCCATTTTATATAAATATTTATTTCCAGCCTAATAGGAACGAACGACTGTACATATCACACAATTCTAATTTAAATTTTCATGCAGGTTTTATTAAGACATTGTATAAAGCAGAAGAGTTATTTTATTGGCCGAGCATGCGACAAGATATAAAAGAGTACTGTAGAAGTTTCTTAGTCTGTCAAAAGATTTCACCTTATAATAGTATTAAGGCTCCCTTACAAATTTTCAACACACTTATTTAAACCGGAGTTCATTTGGGGATCGATATAGTCGGACAGTTGCCTGAAACAGAAAAGAGAAATAAATTAATTTTCAATCAAAGATCATTTTTCTAGATTTTTTGCAAACCTATATCATTCCCAACATAAAAAAAAGAAACCATAGTAGATTGTCTCATTGATTATATAAATAAGTTTTCCGCACCTATACAAATCACTACAGATAAGGGTACTCAATTTTATTCACATCTCTTTAAAGAAGTTTGCGATTTGTTTAAAACCAAAATACATTACACTACTAGCTTTCATCCCCAAAGTAATAGTTATATTGAAAGATCACACATAAATATTAAAAAGGCACTTGTTTCAGCACTAGAATACTCTTCATTACACCAATGGGAAGACTATATGTCCTCTGTAACATTAGCTTGAAATACATTTTATCACTCTAGTATAAATGAAATTCCCTTTTTCTTATTTTTTTGGTAGAAATGTCATTTTACTTCTTTCAGATATATATAAAGGCAGGCGAAACATATGATTATATTGGAAGGAATGTAAGAAAAGAGATGAGTAATAAAATAAAGAAAACATGCAAGAATGCACAAGAGCTTAGTTCCTGTAAACAAACTAAGAGGATAGAGTATTTTAAAGAACATAATTTTAAAGAAATACAAGTAGGTAATTTTGTTTGACTTAAAGATAATTAAAGATGTAAAAAAGGTAATAAATTAAAACCAAGATATTTAGGACCATACAGGATAGTATTATATTACTCACTTGTCAATTATACTATAAAACCACTCTATGATGGACATAAAAGAACAGAGAAAGTTCATATTAATAGATTAAAAATCTGTCACTTACCTAATCTGACGCATGATTTTAATAAAGAAACTGAAGATATTCGTAATTTAGAGGAAACTGATTTAGAGTCAGATATAGAGTATTCAGATTCCAATTCAGAAGATGATTTTGTCTATTTTCCTATTATTAGAAGAAATAATAATAATAATAATAATAATAATAATAATAATAATAATAATAATAATAATAATAATAATAATAATAATAGCAGTAGAAGAAATATTCGCTGAGAAAATGCATATAATTTGCGCTCTAGAGGTCCGGTGATCGATTCTAGTGAGATACCCAGGAGGCCTATTGAGTATAAATAATGAAATGTAATTGGGTTTATAGTTATGGTACTCATAATCAAATTGATTTGTTGTTTTTGAGATAAAAAAGAGTAAGAAATTGTTAAGGAATTGGAAGAGTTATTTGTTCATTTTCTATTTATGAAATGGTTATTTATATAGTTATGATTTTCATTCATTATTGTATTATTGTTATAAACAATTGCAACGAAAGTATTGTAATAAGGTTATTGTTGTATAAAGGAAACCAAAGCTGCTGCTTGTGGTATATTTTTGGTGGGTCTTACGGAGAATAAAGATGCGTCTTTTATTCGCTAACTCTACTGAATAAATTTCAAATGGAAGGTTTCTAAGGAAAATTCTATGTAGAGCCGTAGTTGTGACTAGTAGTTTCATATGGCCATATTTAACGCTACTCAGACTCGGTATGAATATTTTCATAGAAAAATTTTGAAAGAGAATTTTTCAAGACTCCAGGAAATTATAAACAATTGTCTTGAGAGGTCTGGTAAATGGTTTTATGTTATCTTTTCATTGAAATATTTATGGTAAATTATGTATATTTTTGTATTTTTGCTTCTTCCTTAACAAATTATTGAATAACATCGAAAAAAAGGGTAATAAATGAAATTATGCGAATATTAAAAGAAAGAAAATATGAGATTGGAAAAAATAAATAAAATAGATAAATTATATAAAATAGATGAGCGAATTTAAATAAAGATAAATTCTGTAAAGAAATCTTAGAAAGAATTTGATACAAAGAGGTATCGAAAGCTTGGAAATGTTGAGAGAAATTGTATAGAAATTAAGTGAAGAGAAAGACATTTTTTTAAAGAAAAAAAATGAAGAAAAAGTGAGACTATGGATAGTGACATTTGTGTATATACCGAAGAAAAAAAACCGAATATGGGCCCTACAAGCATATAAATATTTTTAGTTTTTATATTAATTTATTTTGATGATCTCAGAGAGAGAGATAGATAGATAGATAGATAGATAGATAGATAGATAGATAGATAGATAGATAGATAGATAGATAGATAGATAGATAGATAGATAGATAGAGAGAGAGAGAGAGAGAGAGAGAGAGAGAGAGAGAGAGAGAGAGAGAGAGAGAGAGAGAGTAATTTTAGGAAGGACGTTCAAATTTCGTAGATTTTTTTTGAGAATTTTTTTTAACTTTCATATATAAATTTTTTTTATTTCTTTTTTTTTAAAAATAAACATTTTTCTCGAAGCGAACCTAAATTCTGGCGTCGGAGTGTGTAAAAGATTTATAATTTAGGTTACCTCATCAAAATGTTTTATATATATTTTCTAAAAAAAATGCATCGATCTTTACAGTTTTCCGTAAATTGGAGAAATCTTAAAATAAAAAGAGTTGATTTTCACTTGACCTTTAATGATTAATTATTATTAGTTAAACATTTTTATTTGGGTTTATATATATATATATATATATATATATATATATATATATATATATATATATATATATATATATATATATATATATATATATATAAAGTGGTTCAGTGGTAAAGTAAAAGAAGAAAGCCAGCTGTTAACTAATAATCTCCGGCATCCGCGATAGGCCTGGCCAAGCCAGCGGTGTCCGCCGTGGGCCCAAGAAACCCAAGGATCTTCCTCGGAAGACAGAACGAAAGTGAAATATATATATATATATATATATATATATATATATATATATATATATATATATATATATATATATATAGGTATATATATGTAATATTTAAAAGCAAAAAAAGTATATAAATATATCTAGTAATTTTATTATTGAGTTAGGAGCTGAATAGGTCAGATAAATTTTATTAATTGACATTTTATTTCAGTATCCCTATAGTTAAATCAACATAAATATGTTTATAAGAAAAATTATAGATTATTTTTAAAATGTTAAAAAGTATACGATAAGATATTAATTTCGTAAAGAATTTATATAATGTTTATTAAACCTAAGTTTTAAACGGTATCTTAAAATTTAACAGTAAAAAGATTTTTTTCCCTAATGGAACAAAGAAAACTTTTTATCATATTATTATGCATATAATATGTTTTATTTTGTCTTTGTCTTTTTATTTTTATAAAGTATGTTATTTTCATAAAGTATGTTAGTTTTCATTTTTATTAAAAGTTTCATTATTAATATTTGCATTTGCTTATAATAAATTATTGAAATCGGGGTTAAAGCCGTTAAGTTTCCTTCGTGAGAGACGAGATGAAATATATGATATGATGTAAAAGTTTTATTGCCTTGATTTATTTATATAAACCTTATGTATATTTGTATATTTATTTATATTTATATTAATATTTTATATTATATTAAGTTTATTAAAAGACATAATTTCCTTAATCTATTAATAAAAAAGATTTAAAGAGAGTAAGCGCAGCCTCGTTGGATTTTAACACAATGTGTGCGAAAGACGAAATTCTCGAACATTCTAAAAACGTTTGTTTTGCATAAAAGAATATTTTAAAAGTATTTCACCTTGTTATATCTTTGTAATGAAATAGATTCTGATGGCTAAACTTGAAAAGAAGTTGTATTTTAAGGTAATGTAAATAATGGAAAAACAATTGAGATGATTTCTAGCCTTATGGGGTGGGTTCGATGTAAAAATGGGCAGGGTAGCCTCATAAAAAAAATTTTTTTTTCATCCGATTCTCCTGAAAATTTCAGTATATATAGCTTTTTTCCCGACGAAAAAACTCGATTCCTAACGTTTTTACGAGGGATTTAATGTTTAGCAGTTATTTCGGAATTTTTTTTCAAATTTAAATCTATGGTAAAGCCACATAAAAAAAATTTTTGGTCTGAAATTTGGAGGGTATGTTTCTAATTCCATTGGCTACAAAACCTTTTAAAAGACTTTTGCTATCAGAGTTATACAAAAAATGATATTAGCCCAAGACTGACCCACTATCGAAAAAATTATGTTTTGAAAAAAAAAATCCACCTTTACGTGGAAAAATATTTTTTTTAAAAAAAGTATAACTACTACGTATATAAGATTTGACACACTTATAGAAGAGTGATGGTTCTACAAAGTTTTCTTTATACTTTATTCGATCTGATTTGTTTTTTCCGAGATATGACCTCTCAAAAAAAGTCCATTTTTAGAAAATTTTAAAAGTTTGAGAGGCTATAAATTCCTTCAAACAAATAGCATTTATTAATGCTCTAAATAAATGTTGTAGACCTATCTCTCCTCTAAACAATGTCCAAATTTAATCAAAATTCCTGAACAGAATTTTTTTTAAATAATTTTTTTCTCCGAAAGGGTAACAAATTTTTCAAAAAAAAATTTGACTGATTATATACCTCTGTTTTTGAACGTGATATCAAAAATCGCTTGCAGCGGATTAAAGAGATTGGGGCTAAGATGGTTCAGGCCAATTTTCATCTCATGTGGAAAAATATTTTTTTCCCGCTATTTCTTTTTTTTTTTGAGTTATGACCACTAATACCTATGAAACCGTTATAGACTCATAAAAACACTAAAAATGAAGCTTTTTTCACCGGGAAAAAAGCTATATGCACAGAAATCGGTCAAAAAATAAAAAAAAAGTTTTTAAACCGATCCCTCCCCTTATATTTAATTACAGTAGATTTATGTTTATTCATGTCAAAAGTGTTTTAAGAATATTTTAGTTAGCCATTATTAAAGATAGAAAGAATAATTTTATAAGAAATGTTTGTAAATAATATTTGTGAATATTATGGAAGGAGAAGATCCGATTTCCATCATTTTTTTACAAGATGATTTTCAAAAGACGGTTGAAGAATATCCCAGGTCAAAAATAAGACGTCGGGGCCTGCTTGGAAATAAGCTTGCTGACTTGCTTGGTAATGGGCAGTAGACTAATAAAAAATGACTGGAGTAGTCAAAGCTGCGAGAGATTTTGACCTGATCCTAGATGGTAATATCTTGGAGAGCCTTGCTGTAAAGCATTCCTCAGAAGGTCTAATTAGGATCGAATGTTAATATTCCTTTAGCTCTCGTAGTAGGTGCATGGTAATATGCTCCTCCCTTGTAGTACATACATTATACATTTGAGACTAATGCAGTTAGCTCAACGTTCTACATGAACGTACGTTTTTTTAAAGTTCTGGTAATAGATCCTTTAAGTACATAGTAATATGTTCTTTGGTGTTACATGGTAATATGTTTCACATGTAAAATAAATTGAAATAGAATCCTTACCATATATCCGAAGAAGCCTTAAATTCACGCTACCATATAATTATTTAAAGACTAATATTTAAGTGTTTCTTTATTTTTGTATTTATGTTTCATATATTATTAAATTCTAAGAACTAATTCTGCTTCCAATTGCCACGCTATTGAATCTAATTTACCTAACTTACTTTATTTTTATTTTACGAACCGTTTAATCATCTAGACAACAACAACGGTCAGAGAGGGAGATTAAAATAGCCTTCAATATATATATATATATATATATATATATATATATATATATATATATATATATATATATATATATATATATATATATATATATATATATATATTGTAAAATTGGACTCCTAAACCCTATTGTTATTTAGTTTTTCTTGTTAAGAGTTTAGTGCCAATTACAGAATAAAAATAAGTGATTCAAACAAATTCCAAATCTAGTGAGTTCAATAAAAGAGTTTTTGGTTTATAATATTTAATATAAAGAAAAGTTATTTACAAAATATATTACAATAATGGTAAGCGTGACAAGCTATGTTAAAGGCAATGGTTAATTTTAACAGTAATAGTCATTATATTTAAAGGGGCACATTAATTCAAGGGGAATGTAATATTTGGAGGGTTCTACAACAATCCAAAAGGGAAACTGAAAGTTCTACAACATTCAGTTAGAAGAACTAAGAGTTCTACAACTCTGTTCTATTTGGAGGGTTCTACAACGATCCAAAAGGGAAACTGAAAGTTCTACAACATTCAGTTTAGAAAGAACTAAGAGTTCTACAACTCCGTTCTATTTTGGAAAGTTCTACAACGATCCAAAAAGGAAACTGAAAGTTCTACAACATTCAGTTTGAAGAGAAATTACTTCCTCTCCCGAGAAGGTCTTTAAGTCTTCTGGTTATTATCTTAATTCTACTTACATTTATAGTTACAAAGTTTAACTACTCTACGAAAATAATAATAATAATAATAATAATAATAATAATAATAATAATAATAATAATAACAATGAATAAATAAAATATAATTGTGAAGTTTAAAAACCAAACATTACTAAACTTAATTCCATTTAAATATTTAACAATTTATTTACATGATTCCTAAATTCGA
>SEYY01008924.1:20000-21541 GCA_009176605.1 Armadillidium nasatum
GAATGTAGGATTTTTTGTATGAGGTTATGTTTAGGGACTGTATCAAATGCTTTGTTGATGTCGATGGCAATGAGTATGGTCCTGTGGGATGGTTTTTTGTTCAGGCAATTTATTATTTTTTGAGTGATAGTGGTGATGGCCGTGGTGGTTGAGTGGGATTTTCTGAATCCGTGTTGAAATTGTGGGGTTTGTATGAGTGGTTGGATTTTGAATGAATGAGTTTTTCTAAGAGTTTGCATAGTGTGGATAGGAGGTAGATCGTTCGGTATGAAGGTGGGAGGTTTGGGTCTTTCCTGGGTTTTAGTTTGGGGGTAATTATTGTCTTCTTCCATATTGCGGGGATGAAGTTGTATATGTATGATTTGTTGAATATTTGGGTTAGGTATGTTGTAGCTATGGGTCCTAGGTGTTTTAGATGGAAATTTGAGATGTGTCTGGGCCTGTAGCTGGGGAGTTTTTGAAAGTTTTGATTCCCTGGGTAGTGTCCTGGTGAGAGAAGAGGGGGTTTGGATTGTTGGGGTAGTCGGGTAGGTAGGTTATTGTAGTTTGAAATGTTTAATGTTTCCAGTGTATCTTGGATGTGTGTTCCTCTGGGATCTGTTGGGTAGTCTTGGTAAAATGCTGTTTGGTGGCCATGATTAGGATTGATTGTGTTCAGATGTGCTAGATTTGGTTTATAATTGTTTGGACAGTATACTGATGTAGGATGGGTGATGTAAATGTTTATTATTGTGTGTGTGGTGTTGTTGACTAAGATTTTGAAAGATTGTATGTTCAGAATGGGATCGTTTATTAAGTTTGTTGTGTCAGTAGTTGTATTGTGGTACATTATATTGTTTTTTATTAGTGTTAGTAGTGTGTGATTGGTTGGTTGTTTGTTGATGTATATGGAGTCATATCCGTAGAAAGGAGTTTTGGGGGTGTTAGCTGGAGAGTGAGCTTCTTGGATCAGAGCTATGTCAATATTATGTTTGGAAAGGAATGTTTGTATTTCTGAATGTTTTTTGTGCAGGCCATTAATGTTTATCTGTAGAATTTTGAATTGTGTCTTGTTTTGGTTTTTATTTGTTATGACTGATGTTGTTGGGGGTTGCAGATTGAGCAATCCATGTATGGTTTTGACAAGGTAGTGTTTTGAATGGGGAGCATTTGTTTTTGTGGATCCATTTGTTGCAGATTGTACATTTGATAGAAGGTTAATTGTTTTTAATTTGTTTAGTGCATATGGGACAAAGGAATCTGATTGGACCAAGGTTTGGGTGAATGTCTCCTGCTTTCTGCAGTAGGAGGGAGGTGACTGCCGATTTGTTACCTCTGCTGTGAATGAAGAAGGATAGAGTAAAGTTAGTGAATAGAGTGTGAGAGAGTTTGGCCATTTTGGCTGCGGAACAGGGAAGACCTTTCCGCAATGACCCGCTTCCGAGGGTAGGTTTTTTTCGAGCTTTTGCAGCTGATATGTTGCAAGGGTTGCTCTCCCGCTTGTAGGGGCACCTTTGCAGCTTTCTCTGATGTCGAGAGCACCACGTGAAGGCAGCCCGAGT
>SEYY01008925.1:0-18229 GCA_009176605.1 Armadillidium nasatum
GATTTTTTTGATTTTTTGATTTTTTTTAAAAAATGAAACTGTTTTTTTTTTATTTGTTTTGTCATATTTTTTGATACATAATGATATAACATATATTAGTTCCTTCTTATTGTGTTAAAAAACTTTAAAGTAGTTTATATATTAGAAATATAACTTCCTTAATATTTGGTTCAAGATTTCATATAGGGTAATACAAGAATCTGATCTTCATTAATATAATTTATCCAATATAGAACTGTTAGAGTTTAGAATTCCTAATATATATTCAATCAAATCTTCAACAAAATTTTATTGAGCTTTAATCTAATGCAATTTGAGGTTATAGACAAAAGAGAAAACAGAAAAGACAATTCCTTTTAATTTTCAACCATTTAAATTTTTATACAACATTATAAGAAAACAATATTCCTCTATATAAATTATAAAAGAAAAAAATTTAAGCACTTTTGATGCATAATCAATTAAATTAAATACATAAATTAAATATATATATATATATATATATATATATATATATATATATATATATTGCAAGTTATGTATTTAATTTATGGATTAATGATTATGCATTAAATTTTCTTTCTTTTATAATTTAATATATTGAAAGGAATTGTTTTTCTTTTCTTTTGTCTATAACCTCAAATTGCATTAGATTAAAGCTCAATAAAATTTTGTTGAAGATTTGATTGAATATATATTAGGAATTCTAAACTCTAACAGTTCTATATTGGATAAATTATATTAATGAAGATCAGATTCTTGTATTACCCTATATGAAATCTTGAACCAAATATTAAGGAAGTTATATTTCTAATATATAAACTACTTTAAAGTTTTTTAACACAGTAAGAAGGAACTAATATATGTTATATCATTATGTATCAAAAAATATGACAAAATAAAACAAATAAAAAAAAAAGTTTTATTTTTAAAAAAAATCAAAAGAATCAAAAAAATCATTGATTTTTTTATTTTTTTAAAAAACAAAAAAAAATCACCAACCCTGCTAATGGCTGACGTGACTAGATATACTGTTTAAAGGTGCAAGTCAAAGGAAGTTGGGAAAACTGGTAAAGGGAGTGTGTTTCAGACTTTACCAGTAGAAGTGCATGTAAAATTGAGCTTATTGGTTAAGTCTGAGGTTGGAGAATCAGTCAGAGAAAGGATGAGACTGTGTGTAGAAAGTCATGTCACACGAGCACTTTTCAATGGAGGATGTATGTGATGCGAGAGCTCAGAAGAGCGGTGTCTGTTGTTATAGCGATGGTATAGGGAGATTGACGCAACAATTTGACGAGCAGAAAGATGAGAGTGTAAGAGCCAGTTTATAAGATGAAAAGCCATAAACTCTTCCTTTTTGAAAGAGCTGTGTGTGGAACCACCACAGATGTGTGAGGCGAACAACACTCCTAGAGAAGAGCAAGCAACTGGGGTGGCTTAAAAATAATCACGACACGCTTCAGAACACCCAACCTCTTAGAAGCTTGTTTTGAAAGAGAAGTATTGTGATCCTTCCAAGAAAGATCACAAGAAAAAAGATACATCTAGAATATTGAGGACAGATGAAGGTTTGAGTCGTGTGTTTTTCAAAGATGTATAGTTGTATGGAAGGTTGTGTTGAGTAGAAAGATAAAGAAATTAAGTTTTTGAGGCATTGAAAAAAAAACAATCATAATTTCTCTGCCCCAATTTGAAATGCGAAAAAAGATCAGAGGTCAGTTGCTCCAGGATCACCCTTCTTGCAACAATTAACTGCTGTTGGGAAGGGTGGAGCGTCTTTCAAATTGAGAGGAGTAATGAAGGGTCGAGTTATCGACATGGGAGTGGATAGGAGACGAAGTAACAGAGGTTATTGATGAAAATTAGAAAAAGTTTGGGATAGGACTAGGCACCGACAGGGGTTGGAATTTGGCCGGGGCCGGGGTTTCCTAAAATTTGTAAAGAGGTCAAAAGCACTGAAATTTAAAGTTAAGAAAATTAGATATAAATAAGGTTTATTTAATTGTAAGGAAGGAGTAGAATAGCCAACATTCACTTAAATTAATGAATATATGCATTTTCTCAAAAAAAAAAAAAATCAAAAAATTACAGTTTTGTATAGTTAAAGTTTAAAAAAAGTACAAAAATTAAAAAAAAAAAATTTCTAATTCATAATAGTGATTCAACAGGTTTACTTAAGTAAGACCCTAAGGTAAAGTTTGAAAAAATGTAAGATATAAAATTATCAATTTAACCTGTATTTATACATATCATTGTTATTTTATTGCCATGTATCAAACTTGTATCATTTAGCTGCATTATTTAAAAATTATTATTTTGTTTATACTTTCAGTCAATATGGCTAAAAGATCAGCTTCTGCAGTATTTGAATACTTTACAATGTTTCAGGATAGGCTCGAAATAGCTAAATGTTAACATCTGCAGTCAGAAAATTAGAAGAGAACCTCCGGGTGCTACAAGTAAAAAAATTTCAACCAAATCTTTTTGGAGTATCTAAAATCAAAACACAAAGATGAACATTCACTAGCAGAAAAGGAAAAAAAAAAATCTTAATTTTCTTATATTTTGTTTGAAATTTTTTTTTATTATTTGACTGATTGAGCTGAAATTTTCAAAGTATGTGAATTTTTTCACGAAGTTCTGAGTTGATTTCGAGCATTTTTTTGAGTCTATAACGGTTTGAAACTTATTTGGACCCAAAGTTGAAAAAAAGCTGAAAATTTAGCTGAATACCTTTGCCCCAATTTCTTGCATTGGTGGGAATAGGTTTTTGATATCACGTTTAGAAAAAAGTTATATAAGCACTTGAAAAAAAATTTGCAAAAATCGTACCCTTCTGGAGGAAAAAAAATTATTTATAAAAAAAACGCTACCTACTATTTTTTTTTATTTGTGAATATTGTTTAGAAGAGGGCAGGGCAACAATATCTATTTAGTGCATATTTAAATGCTTTTTGTTTGAAGCGAGATATAGCCTCTCAAACTTTGGGAATTTTTGAAATTTGGCCAAAAATGGACCTTCTTGAAGGCTATATCTCAAAACCAACGAATGTCATCGAATAAAGTACATAGAGGAATTTGTAGCCCCACCCCTCCTCTATACACACCAAAAATAGGAAATGTCATAGTTGTATTTTTTTTAAAAAAAATTTTTTTTCTGAAAAGGTGGATTTTTTTAGTTCAAAAAATTTTTTTTTTCTATAGTTGGTCAGTTTTTGGCTTATAACATTTTTCCTATAACTCTGGGAACAAAAGTCTATTAGAGACTTTTGTATCCCATTTAATTTTGAATAAATAGTCCAATTTTCAGCTTATTCTAAAAAGTGGTTTGTCACCGCCATTCAATTAAAAAAGGGTAAAATTTCAACAACAAAAAAAAAACTTTTTACCGTAATAGACTCGGAAAAACGCTAGAAATGGACTTTTCTTACCGGTAAAAAATCTATATAACTGAAAGTTTCAGCAGAATCGGCTGAAAATTAAAAAAAAAAACAAATTTAAGTATAATTTGCCATTTTAACCCCGGTTTTCCCTGATTTTTGGCCGGGGCCCCGGTCGGTTCATAGATAGGACAGATCCTTGAGGAACACCACTATTTATAGAACACAGGAAAGGAAATTAGAAGATCGCAGAAAGAAGGATATATTCCAAAAGAAAAGTCTAGAAATCAAAGCTTTGTCTCAAACTATCGAAGGCTTTTGATATATCTAGCGTCACAGCGAAAGCTTCACCGGACCTCTGAAGAGTGAGAGGTACCAAGAGTCAGAAGATTAAAGATAAGATTAGAAGGATTGAGATGTTTCCAAATCTTCCTGTTAAGGATAGATTCGAAACCTTTAAAAAGAACGGAGGTTAAAGAAATTGGATGATAGAGCGTTGGCACAGGCTGAATGAGCGCACATTTCCAGCAAGAAAGGAAGGTTGAAGTGGAGAGACAGATGAAAATGTTTACCAAGGCAGGGTGCAAGCTCAGATACACAAGTTTTAAGGACCTCAGGAGGAATACCATTAGGACTTTATGCTTCTTAGTATTAAGCTCAGAAAGAGCTGAATTGACATTTTTAGAAGAAATAATATTTTTTTCACAATACCAGAAATGATGAGAGGAAGAGGAACAAAAACGATTATTGCATTTATGATGGAGAAAATTGCTTAGTTCCTCAGTCATGGTTCCAAGTTTAAGGCAATGAAACAATTTTTCTACTATATGTAAATAATAATAACTAAATTATTGTTGTTGTTGTTTTTTTTTTTTTTTAAGTAAACTAAGACAGTTGATTTCTTGTATAATTGATTTAGTATGAATGCATGTTTAATAGAGTCCCACAGCAATCCAATCATGTCTCATAGAGATAATTTACAATTTTTATGTGTTGTAAGAGTCGGGTTATTTGAGATGTGTTTTAGATTTTGAATGACTAATGCGATTGGGATTTTGTATGGTAAGAGTATTTTGGGAGCCTGATAATATCTCATTGGTGCTTATAGATGAAATTGTTTGATTGTCGACTGTAGAGATATATTTGTATAATGATTATATGTATTTGTTTAGTTAGGTGGTTTATAGTGGGTGGAAATTGTTGTAGTGTCAGTATAAGACTAGTGTCGAGGTCGGGATTTTAAGTAGTCTAGTAAAGTCTTGGAGACTTGTGACATAAATATGAAAGACTTTGGGTTTTGAAATACAAATGCATCTAGCTTATCCTTTTTATTTGTTTGCTTGTGTATTGAATGGTTTTAGTACATCCTTTTGAAAATTTGGAGGGAAGAAATTTTTTTTTTTCTTTAACTAGTTGGAGGGGACATTGGTAGGGGTATCATGCTAGGGTACATAATTAAATGTGGGTCAGAGGGTGACTGGCTTAATCACAGAATCTTTTTGTAAGTTCGTGGAAGATATTCGTCTCCCTTTTATGATGATTTTTATTTAAAATGCATGATGAGTTGTGAGACTGAGAACCATTGAAGATTTATTGAGCAGGATTAGGACATTTTTTTAAAGTTCTACGTAGGGTGGAGGAAGGATCAAATTCACAATATGGAGATTAAAAACAATTGAGGATTTTCCTGTGAAAATTGTTACACTGTTGGTGTTCGGTTATGTTTCGGGGTTTCAGTGTAAATTTGTGTGGTGCTAGTGTAGGTATGGATGTGCTTTGTATAGAGATGTAAATTGTTAATTTGGTATCTTGTGTTTGCGGATCGCGTAGACCGACTGTGAACATGTTGTACATAGCCTCCTGTGGACACACTTTCTTAGTTTTTATTGTTTTTAAGAGGTATTCTTATCAATATTCTTTCTATATATTGGAAAGTTTAGAGTTTTCAGTATTAGGATAGGTTTGGGATTGGGAATAGTATTACTGCTTTGTTTGTCTATGACTGTGAGTATAGTTCTGTATGAAGGTGTTTTGTTTAGGCTTTTTATGATGTTTTGGGAAATCGTAGTCAGAGTGGAAGTACTTTTTTTTTTTTTTTTTTTTTTTTTCATAAAACCATATTGGGTGTCTGGAATGTATGAGTTTACTAAAAAGTGAAAAAATTGGGGATTTTTTTTTTACCCCTATAATGGAGAGATCAAGATGTTATATATTTTTGTTAGGTGACATCAGAGGTCCGTACGTGATTCATGCGTAAGTTTAAAAGATATTGTCGTGGCAAGGGAGGTTTTGAAAGAGATGGATTTGTTTTGAGGCAAGTCTAGGTTGTCTGTTATGTTGCTTTAAAATAGGATGGAAGCTTTTGAACTCACCAACAATAACCCTTTCTAATTCAAAACTAGTTGTCATAGAAAAATTTAATTTGTTGCAGTGACTTTGGGAGTTTAAATTTATTATTTTATGTATTTAGTGTTTCTATGTAATGAATGAAATTGGCTATTTTGTTCAGTTCATAATGATATATTCTTGTGTTCGGATTGCCAAACCCATCTGCTAGTATGAATGCAAAAAATTGTCATTTATAGGAGGTTGCGTGTGATTAATTTAGTCCATAGAATTTTTTTTTTTTATGTTACCTTCACTCACGGGCAAAGCCTTTTTCGAGGAGTGGTCCAGTATGGCCATCTCAGTGGTGGTGGAATGTGAGAAGTCAACTCCCTTGAGCAGCTGACGTTATAGTATGTATAGAAAAGAGAGGGAATTGAGAAAGAGGTAATGCGTGGCTTGTCGAATAATAATAATATACCTTCAACGATTCCGAGCAGAATGAAAATTAGTAAGAGTGATAGATTAAAGATATTTTGCATGTTTGATACGCACTGTCTCTTTCTTGAATAGCATAAAAGCAGGCGCCATCAAACCATGGAATTTGGGAAGAGAAAGACCTAGTTGAAAGATGTTTGAATCTGTTCATCCCATCCTCAATTTTCAGCAGATTCTGAAGCATCATAACTGTCAGACCACAGGATTCATTCCAAGAAAGGTGTAGAAGCAACGCAATGCCCCCCAATTAGCCCGATTAATGTACCATAATGTACTAATCGGAATATTCTCACATCACTACAAACATAAACTATTTACCACAGAATATTCATTTAAACAAGTAGCTAAAATTCTCTCATCTTTTCATAACACATAGTCTAATTGTTGCCTAATGTTTAATCTATAAGAAAATGGACATTTGCTTACATACACATTACGATTCTTCATTACTTGCAGGTAGTGAATTTAAAGCACTTGATGCCCACAAGATATTCGGCTTCTGATATTGTCTTTGATAAGGCCAATATTAATAAAGAAACCTTGAAAGATCCAGGCAAGAGGAAGAAGGCCCGTCAACTTGTCAAATTGAAGTTGGAAGAAAGGTTAGTATAATTAACTTTTTATTTAGTTTTTAAATTTCCTTATTTTACATTCTTAATGAGCATAATAAGTGTTCCCAAAGTAACTCCTTATCAGTATTTATTTGATGCCAATACTTATAAATATTTTATTTAAGTAATTTAACTTTATTATTCTTTTGATGCAGATTTTAAAAACGAGGTTTGATATCGTAGTAGTTATTTTGCTTATATATATATATATATATATATATATATATATATATATATATATATATATATATATATATATATATATATATATATATATATATATATATATATATATATATATATATATATATATATATATATATATATATATATATATATATATATATATATATATATATATATATATTATATTTTTATTTTTTTTACCTTGCAGATATAAGAGCGGAAAGAACAGATGGTTATTCCAAAAATTAAAATATTAAAGTTCAATTCTTTTGATGTTTTTCCTATTCCCCTCTGTTTGAATTTTGTACTTACCTTTCTTGAAGAAAAATGCAGAAATATTTTTTTAAGGATATAAACTAGCAAGAGTAAGTTATCAATTTATTGAAAATCAAGTGGGGAATGCTACCTCAGAAAGTGCTAGTAATAGATAATCAATTTGGGATGCAGATATATTTATATATACATACAGTTTTATATATATATATATATATATATATATATATATATATATATATATATATATATATATATATATATATATATATATATATATATATATATATATATATATATATATATATATATATATATATATATATATATATATATATATATATATATATATATATATATATATATATATATAGATAGAGAGAGAGAGAGAGAGAGAGGACCATTAAGAATTTAAATTTGATGAAACTGAAAGAGAGATTTAAAAATTTCCATTATTTTCATAAATTTAACAATTTTATAATAAGAATTAAATTGTATTTTTAAATGTGTAAATACACGCAATTTAATATATAGTATAATACAAAATGTCACACTCGTTCTCGGAACAAATAATCTCTTATATATATTAGTGGTCATAAGTTAATAAAATTTGCCACAAACTAACCAAGGCGTGTGACAATCGTGCTGACATCATAAGTATTGGAAGTGATAGCCATTAGCATCAGGGCATGCCTGTACGCTCTTTTTCCATGTTACGGAAAGTTGCCTCAAACATGTTGGGAGTTCGATTTTTAATTGCGTGCCGACTATTGTCTTTCAGCTGTATGAAAGTACGTTGCTTGTTGCGATACACTTTGCCATGCAGCGTAGGAAGAAATTATGCGGGGTAATGTCAGACTACCTTGATGGCCAAAATCCCTTGTCAATAACCCAATCTTTTAAGGAGGACTGACTTTGGCAAGTGACGTTATCCAGCTGAAATGGTCAGTACGGAGTTCATCATCCAAATAATTTATGAATTCATCGAGACCAGTACTTGGTTATCTAAAAGTGTATATCTGGTCGAGAGAGAATGGGACACCCTGTGGTATCTTCAGAACATGATCGTAAAAATTTTAATGTGAATATGGACATACGTGCCAAAATTCTAGTACTTTAAATTTAGAGCTCTGAAATTATGATTCGGAAACAAATATTTCTATGTAATTCGATTTCGTTTTGGAGTGTATATTTGAACCCTTCCACTAAACCGCCTTTCTCTCGACAGAAGGTGGAGCAGAGTCCTCTTTATAAGCTAGTATAAGTAAAATAATTCAAGATATTGACAATGACAGTCTTAGTCCCATCAATAATAATTATCCTTAAACTATTGCAATAATAGTATTTAATAGATTAAACAATCGTTTTTGCATTCACATAATTAATAAAGTAAGGTAGAAGACATTTAAAAAAAATTTTTAATCCCTATTCCCAGAATTATAAAATGATTCTTCTTTTCACCAGTTACATTAAATATGAAAAAGTTTAGTAGTTATAAGTAAGGAAAAATATATGTACATATATATATAACGAGATAAATTTTAGTTATTGTGTATATAAATATATATTTTTTTCTCTCTCTTTGCCGATAATTTTACCCATATTACTTTTTCCTTTTTTAAAGACTAGCCAACGTCAGTTCATTTGTGCTAGGAAAGTGGCTTTAGAGCTGCTAATCTCGGATCTTTCTCGAATTTCTGTTTAGGTCATGCAAAACGACTTTGTGCCTCTAAAATTCTCATTCCTTCCTCTTTCTTCAGGATTATTTTCCGCACAATTGGAACCACCGTCTGTCTGTAATAGATTTTTTTTTTTCGTTATCTTCATATTGTCACAGCATTTAAAGCAAATTCACTTCTCAAGACAAGATATGATGTTAAGAATGCAGCAAGAAAGATTTCTGGCCTTGAGAGTGTTAGGAATGTTATCTTTCAGGTGTGAAAGGCGGAGAGAGTAAAGAATGTTCTCTTCTCTTAGAGATAGTATGAAACATTTCTAGCCCCTTTTATTAGATGGCCTGACTGACTTAATGAAATATATTTCTAGACCTTTTTGCCAGATGGCCTGACTGACTTTATTATGAAATATATTTACAATAAAATAAAAAATATATATATATATATATTTTTTCAAATCTTTTTTGTTGCATGACGTGATTACAAACAACTCACTTAAATGTAATGTTTTATTTGGTATACAATATTGAACATTATGTAGTTCTTCCTTAATTTCATAAATTAAAAATAAGTTTCTAAGGAAGAAATTAGTTCATTTTAAAATTCATGGCATTTGGCAACAAACTATTTCGCTTGAATATTTTAGGATCTATCTTGGAAAACTTTATAACTTCAGAACTGGATTTTGCAAGCATTTTGGTGATTAAGATTAATTAATTCGCAATTTCGATGATAGAGACAAGTTTTCTCTATGATTTAAAAGTTTGTTACATGACCCACGAATAACGAGTCTTGACACCGAAAATATCATCCCCTTTAAATTTTTACCCAATAAAGAAAACTTCTGTAAAATATCATTCTATTTACCATTCATCCGCCATTATCCATAAACTAACAAAATTGTGTCTGGAACCTTCATGACTTTTAATGACGTTCTTAGCCCCACATGTTATCAGAATCCAATTAATGCCTAGATCCATTTACCTCCTTTTAAGGGAAGAACCAGCAGGGTTACTTCAAACATAGTCCATTATCCGACTAGAAATAGAACCATTGATTTTATATATAATATATATATATATATATATATGCGGATGGATTTTTTTTTCACTTCAGCGGATGCGGTATTTAATGTTTCACATCCACGGATGCGGATGTTTACATTCCTTTAAATAAAGATTAAAAATCAAGGAAAACCGGGGTTTGCCTGCTGGGGTTGAAAAGGCAAATTTTACCTAAGGGAGTTCAGTTTCAAAAAAAAATTTAATTTTCAGCCGATTCTTCTGAAATTTTCACTGTGTGTAGCTTTCCCGGTAAAGAAAGGTCCAATTCTAACGTTTTTCTGAGTCTATAACTGTTAAAAAGTTTTTTGGAAATTTGACCCTATTTCAAAGGAATGACGAGGCCAAACAACTTTTTGGAATGATCTGAAATTTGGACTGTATATTCAGATTTCTATGTTCTACAAAAGCTTCTAACAGACTTTTGTTCCCAGATTTATAAAAAAAATGTTATAGGCCCAGAACTGACCATCTATCGGAAAACAAATTTTTTTCCTTTTAAATTCACTTTTTCGGACAAAAAAATTATACAAACACTATAACATTTCTTATTTTTGGTGGGTATAGAGGAGAGGGATGTTTCTATGTTGCTTTACCCTAAGCAACATTCTAACCAACCCTTACCAAGCATAATCAACCATTTTAATTCCCGTATTTTAAAGTTATCATATTTCAAATACGAGGCAAATATTTCATATTAAACATGAAAACAATTATTTTCATGTATTGCTCTGTTACGATCTATATTTTTACTATCATTAAATATTATAAGCATTTTTTAACATAATCGGTTATCGGCACTTATACAGCAAATACAGGAAATTCTCCAATATAGACAGTTGGATGCTTTAAACATAAGTATACATTACGCAGAAATTATACTAATATACCAATAATTTCGATAGTAATTTATATGTTTCGATATGAGAGTGTAGGTAAATACAAAGTTAATATTGTTTCGACATGTTTCAAAACGTACGAAACGTGTTTTATAAGTACTATACAAAATTCAACATCACATCTCTATCTCCTGTTTCAAGAAACGTACATTTTATATTTTTTAAGCTAATATATATTTTAATCTTACCATTCCTAACCACATCAACCTAACCTAACAAATTTGACCCCAACTGATCTAACCAAGCAAATTAATTTGTTTGCCTTACAAATGTAACTTTTCCTGACATAACATAACCTAACCGTAGTACAGTATTTTTTCGGATCTTCATATTTCTTTAATAAAGTAAGCTGTAGCATAAACATTATACTATTCATCTATTTTACAGATGTCATGAATGTGATTTTAAACTATGTATTCACGGCTAGTACATAATTCTCAGGACTACCATAATCATTTTTCGCTTTTGACATTTTTTTTATACTCTTATATAGTAGTGTTAATAGGTACTCACTCTGTTTCTTCTACTTTTCTCAACTTAGAGTTCAAATCTTCAAGAACAAACATTATTTCACAAAGGTTCACTCATTTTAGCAATATATAGCTTGTTAACTTCATGAAGACTTAACGAAAATATTGCTTCAATGTCTACATATCATTTTCATTATAACCTAAATTAACCTAACTTTATTTCCATCACATAGGTGACTACCTCCCAGTAGTCAACTCTGTTTTAACCTTTCGGTCGATACTGGACTATGACTATGAATAGCTTAAATATCATACATACTCATCTAAATCAAAGACAGCTAACCAAACTTACCTCGATATACATTTTCTCCATTATTTATCCATACTCATTGTTTAAGTATATAAATGCGCCTACAGCCTAACCACCTTTCACATGCATGCACCCATACTTACATATAGAAAGTAAAACAGGTTATAAACCGGATGAATTTTTAAACCGCACGCGTTTTTATAGCAAAAATATTCATATGTTACTACACTTGGGGAACCCTCCCATCACAGTTCCTACAATCGAATGCCTCGTGGAGGAAATTACAATGAATACACATTGGATATTCGTCTTTAAATCAGAAGCAGTGATAAAATCTATGTTGACGCTTACAATAAGAAAGGAAAACTTGACACCAGAATTTTTTTACACGTAACCCCAGGATGTAATTACAAAGACCAGTATTGGATTTGTACGTGCAACTGCAAATGATATTCATACGTTGGTTTATAAAAGCAGGCAAAGAGGAATGACCTACTGTTTGAGTGGTAGAAAAGCTAGCTGTCAAACTTTCATAAAAGAGATATTGAAGAAACTTGGTGACAGTTCAGACTTAAAAACCATCAGTGACATCGAACTCGGTTCCTATGTGGAAACCGCTAGAAAATGGTCAGAAACATTCAGTAGTTAATTAATTAAAATGATGAACTACAAATTTTTATGTATGTATTAAGAAGTGAAAAAGAAGAAGAGGAAATAGATGTCGAAAGCTTAAAAGTAAAATATTTTATTTTTATTTTTAGTTTTGTCATATTAATAATTTTTAATAACAATAATTATAATAATTAAAATAAATTTGTTTGTTTGTGTATTGTGAACACGGCAGCAAATAATAATAACAATAATAATAACAAGAATAATAAACATTATCATTATTATTATTACTATTATATTATTATTACAATTATTATTGTTATTATTATTATTATTTTTATTATTATTATTATTATTTTTTTATTATTTTATTTAAATTATATATATAATATATAATATATATATATATATATATATATATATATATATATATATATATATATATATATATATATATGAAGTGGTTGCTTTTTTATTACTATTATTATTTCAGAAAGTTTTGAAATATTGATGAGAAAATATTTATTTATAATTGAAATATTGATGAGAAAATATTTATTTATAATTAAACAAAACAGTAAAGAGGAAAAATCAATAAAGAAGAAATTACTTCCTGTATTTGTAAAGCTGCTTTTGTAGTACCCAAAGAAACACCAAATAATAATAAAAGCAGGAATAAAATAATACCAGAAGACCAACATATAGGGAAGTATTCTACAAATAAGTCTACATTAGGACACATTCAAAGGTAGAACTGATATAAGAAATCAGAACCCCTAACCAGGGTAAGTTCAGTAAAATATTTGAAAGTTTCAGTGAGAATATCATTACTCCATATACCTCTAAATAGAATTTTTCCTTTTTCTTTTTATAATGCTGTTATTTTTAACAGGGAACGAGGAATTGGACTAAGAATTGATTAATAGACCACCACCTAATACGAAACCAATTTTTCTGAATTACTGGAGCAATACCACCAATAATAACATTTTTTATATCATCCATCATCTCATCATCATCATTTAGAAAACTATTCACTTTAAACTCACCGTAGAGAAGGTTTGATAAAAACTAACAATTAACAGGATGGTGAAGGTGGGTGTAAGAATTTAGTTTTTTTCTTTTGCATCAATTATAGTCATTCATTTTCATTATTTCATTCATTATATTATGTTTACATTTTTGTAACATGTATAAATAAATTTATTAAAAATTACCCAAAAATAGAAATTATATTATTTAAAGTTGATATACAAAAAAAAAAAAATTCTTTTATTTTATTATTATTATTATTATTTTATTTAGCGAGTGAAAGGATTAGGTAATCATTTAACTCATTAAGGTCATATACCTATTATTCAATTATTCTTGTGCATGTTAATTTGATTTATATAATTATAAATAAAACCAACACATTTTTCTCGCATTCTTTTCCTCACTTAACTGCATTACATCTAGCTTGCTTGCAACATAATACTTAGTGGTAAGTTTTTCTTTAATTTATATAAATTAATTTCTTTTATAACATTTAATTTATTTTACTTGCTTGTCTTATTTTTCTTTTTCTCAGTGAGCAAATAACTTTTCCCTTAAGTAGACGTATGCGTCCTTTCCCCTTCAGGGTCTGAAGCTCCAGCCGTGCCTGCTCTTCACTCCTACCTGTATGGTATCGGATGTCTTAAGAATTCCACGGCTCCGATAAAATTTATTGTAAGTTTTTTTTTCTTACTTAACAAATTTGTCCCTTGGAGCCCGCTACCCTAATATAATTGGTAGCAGAGCGTAGTTCGCTGCGTCTCTTTTGGGCTATTTATTTGTTCACCAAAGTGAACACTTCTGTTTCTTTGTATCGTTGCAAGCAAATTCAAATACACTCTTCTACATATCTTTTACTATTTATCCAAATATATTTTTCTCTTGGTTTTCTATAATATTAATTAAAAATGTCTCAGGAAAACGTGAACCAAGATTTGGAAGATAGTAAAGAGGGAAGTTCGAGAAAATCACCCCAACCTGGAATATCAAAGTCAGAAATAAGTAATGAAACAGTACAAGCAATACTAGCACAAAATGTGGAAATGATGAAACTTATGAGTTCCATGATTGAAACATTATCTATTAATAAAACACAGAAAGTTATTCCACCAGGCAAATATCGCACAGATAGCGGAGAGACATTAGTGCAATTTCTGGAAAGATTTGAGGAATATTGTAAGAAAATGTACCCAGGATCAACAGAAGGACGCTTACCATTATTGGGATCCCATTTGGAGGGACCAATATTGCATGTTTATAGAACCATTGCTAGTAGTACATATAGTTATGAAGATGTAAAGGTTAAACTCTTACAATGGTACAAGGATGAGCTAGCTCGTGAACAAAAGAGTGAATTGGAAAAATTTATGGAAGCAACTCTTCAAGAAAAAGAGTCTGCTGCAGTATATGCATTGAGATTAGAGAATTTAGCCCAGAAAGCATTTCCAGGTGGCTCCGATGTTAGAGGAATGAAAATTGTCCGTAAAAGATTTTTGGATAGTCTACCTCATCAGGTAAAAACCCAGGTGGAAGCTACCCTAGATACTGTAGAGTCCACATTAGGTAATTCAAGTTCCCATGGGAAAGATTAGTAACCATGGTTGACAATCATTTGTTATCAGCTAACAGAAAAGAAAAACACCAACCAGAAATTATAGACCTTACCGAAAGTTTGCCTATTAATATAGTTGCATCAACTCAATCCAACAATTGTTGTTGTCACAATCAAACTAATTACAGGATTGTCCACTACAGATATGTCACCACAAAGTCAGGTTTCCAAAGAGAGAGGAACAGAACAAGGTGCAATACCCAAACAACCTTATAGGAATTCTCAGAGACAACGAGAATGGACTCCTACAAACAAATTTACAGATAATCGATCACGAAAAACTAGCCCAAACCAAAACCACTGTGAGTTTTGCAAGAAAAAAGGGCATACAATGAGCCAATGTAAAGCTAGACCTTTTTGCCAATATTGCGGGAAGCGTGGACACACATTTGAAACCTGTTACGTGGCTCAAAACAAATGCTTACATTGTCAACAAGAAGGGCATCTAGTACAAAACTGTCCAAAAAGAAATAATAACAGATTAAATTGTCCCTTGTGTGAAGGGGAACATTTAGGTCAAGATTGTGATAAGGCCAGACGTTTAAACTAGATTGCTCTGATGTGGAAGACCGCACATCAGGGCTAGAACTAATTAGTTCACCAGAAATAAAAGACAGTATGACATATCATGAACGGTCTCATGAGGTACAATTACCACCACAACCACAACAAGATCAACCAACGGAAGAACCCACATACATACAAGAATCACGTGAAATAATTACAGAGAACCTACATGGGGAAGAAACAGAAGAACATGTTTCTGAGCTCATTAGCCCAGAGGATGTGATTAATATAAATCGTACATCCACAACAGTGGATACATTGGTTATCAATGTAATTATTAAGGGACAGCCTAATATAGATAATCTAACAGCTTTTGTCGACACAGGGGCAAGTGTCAGTCTAATATCAGCTGACCTATATGAAAAGCTGGATCAGAGTAAATATCCCTTAAGAGAGACACCCTACAAAAGAGTGTCAGGAATAGGGAACGTACTTTTCCCAGTTTTGGGAGGAGTCAGTCTATGTCTTGAATTTTCACCAAATTTTTGTACAAAAGCTAGTGACTTTGTTATAATTCCTGAAGGAGTTACAAAATATAACCTAGTAATAGGGTATGACATCTTGAGGGAAGAACACTTATTGCCTGACCCACATAAGGGAGAACTAGTATCACGAAAAGGAAATATGGTTAAACCTGTAGCTACAGACATAAGACACACCAGCTCAATCACATATCAGTGTATTGTAACAAAAGAAACTACTATCTTTACCTAAAACCTTTTCAGGTTTGGAGATCAGCATTAATGGTGGAATAACCAGTGAAGATTTATTGTTATTAGAAAGTAACCCAAATGATAAAATTGAAGTGGGACCAGCTTTACTAAATGTAGTTGAAAACAAAGCCCTCATAATGGTGAAAAATACCACAGAAAAAGTCAAGAAGTTAAAAAAGGGCCAAAAGATTGGAAAATTAGAAATTATAAGAACCGAAAATCCAGTAATAAACATGGTTGAGCTTAACCAAGAAAAGAAGAATGATTATGACTCTTGGACACAAGAGAACCTAACAAACGCATTTCGTTTGTATGAAGCTGATATTTCTCCCACTGAACACAACCAATTATTAAACCTACTCTCTAAATATCCAACAGTACTCAGCTTAGGAGATTCTGATGTTGGTTGTACTTCCATCATAAAGCATAAAATTGAAACAACTACTGAAGAACCCATCCAAGTACCAGTGAGAAGATTGCAAGGTCCAGTGTTGAGAGAGGTAGAAGAATGTTGTCACCAACTGGAAAATGATGGAATTATACAAAGAAGTAAGTCACCTTATTCAGCCCCAGTGGTACCCATCCGAAAACCAGATGGTACTATTCGTTTATGTATAGATTATCGGGCATTAAATAAGATTACAAAGGGAGATAGCTTCCCCATTCCTAATCTAATAGACATGCTATTCAGTTTACAAGGAATGAAATACTTCACGACCATTGACCTGGTAAAAGGGTATTATCAGGTGGAAATGGAAGACGATAGTGTTGAAAAGACGGCTTTTACCACGCCTCTTTCTCATTGGGAATTCCTTAGAATGCCATTTGGTGTCAAAAATGGCCCTGCTACATTCCAGCGTGGCATGCGAATGGCCCTTGCACATATACCATGGAATGAAGTCATGGTATATTTGGATGATGTTCTAATAATAAGTAACACCTTTGACAAACATTTACAAATTTTAAATAAGGTCCTGGAAGCATTTCAAGGAAACAGGATTTAAAATAAAACCAGCCAAGACATACCTCTTACGCAAACAAGTTAAATATCTAGGACATCTAGTTTCAGAGGAAGGAATGGTTCCCTTGGACAATAACCTTCAAGGAATCATGGAATTCCCAGCACCAACTACCATTAGGAAAGTGAGACAATTCATGGGGATGGTAAATTTTTACCGACGTCATATCCCAAGATGTTCAGAACTAGCAAAACCATTATTCGAGTTACTAAGTCAGAAGAAAATCAAATGGACTAGCCAATGTCAACAAGCTTTTGAAGATCTAAAAAGGGCATTAGTAGATCCCAAGGTATTATCATACCCTGATCGTTCTCCAGATGCTTCTCCTTTGTTATTACATGTAGACGCATCTAAAATAGGTGCTGGAGCTTGTCTTTCACAAGAGAAAAATGGTGAACATCATCCCATTGCATATATTTCAACGACCTTCTCAAAGGCAGAGCAGAGGTACAGTACCACAGAACGGGAGGTAGCTGCCATAAGGTGGGCTGTAAAGTGTCTCAAGCCTTTTCTCTATGGAATCAAAGTCCTAATCCATACTGATCATAAGCCATTGCTATATATTAACAACATGACTTTAGTAAACCAGCGAGTAGCTCGAACACTAGAAGAGATTAATGATATAGATTATGAACTAATTTATATTCCTGGAAAAGAAAATGTAATAGCAGATGCCCTTTCCAGATCCCCTGTTCCACTTAGTACAGAGGAAGACATACAGGAAGAGAAACAAATCCCTTCTGGTTATGCAGAAGTACAAATACCAGGAGGAGGAGACTCATTGTTCCAATGCTTTTCTGTGTGGCTTTATGGAACTACCAATAAACATCAAGATGTAAGAAATAAAGTTATACAGGAGTTGATTGACAACCGAGCAAAGTATAATTTGCCAAAAGGGAAAAGTAACCCTGGATTTGCAAAGCAGCTCCGCCTAATGAAATACCCTGGACAGTTACCCATAACACAAGCCATAGAAGCTTTT
>SEYY01008926.1:37500-42500 GCA_009176605.1 Armadillidium nasatum
AATTTATATTTTTAAATTTTCATGGATTTAGTTCTTAATTTTTGCAGTTTAATATATATAATTATAATATATATATATATATATAATATATATATATATATATATATATATATATATATATATATATATATATATATATATATATATATATATATATATATATATATATATATAATTTCACCTCTGGTGTGCAAAGGCCAGGCCTACTAAAATTTCAACAAGAGTTTGGAAAAAAAAATTTGAAAATCTGGTCAAGTAAAAGGCCGACATGTATCGATACATGTCATTAGAAGGTGCGTAAATCAAAGGAAATTGGGATAATAAATAAAGGGAGTGTTTTTCCTGACTTTACCAGTCGAGTACATGGAAGATTGAGCATAGCGGTTAAGTCTGGGGTCAAAGAGTTGGACAGAGAAAGGATGAGATTGTGAAGAAAAGTGTATCCCACGAGCCCTTATATATAATATATATATATATATATATATATATATATATATTATATATATATATATATATATATATATATATATATATATATATATATATATATATATATATATATATATATAGGGATAGCGATATTTTACCGATACCGATACCGATACCTAAAAATACCAGATACCGATACCGGTCGGTATCGAAAATATACCGATATACCGATAATCTTTATCCAAAAATTTTGCCGATACCGATACCGATAAATTCCCGATACCTATATACCGATACCGATACCGGTATCGGAAAATATGATACTTGCCGATTAATATATTCACTCCATATATATATATATATATTATACTTATATATATATATAATATATATATATATATTATATATATATATATATATATATATATATATATATATATATATATATATATATATATATATATATAATATATATATATATATATAATATATATATATATATATATATATATATAATTTCATGAAATTCGAATTTTTCAAAAGGAAATAATTTTTTGAACAAAATTCTTTTATTTTTTAGCAATAAAAAAAATTCGCCAATTTTATTTCTTTTTATTCCAAAAAATGGTTAAAAATATTTTTTTTTGTTTATTTGATTTTATTCAAAAGTATATGTATTCTATCATATATATTAATAAATATGCATATATATATAAGCGATAAATGCATATGCATTTTCAAATAGAAAAATAAAGAAAAACGATTTAGAAGAATGTTGATTGTTTAGTACATATAGGCACACTGAACAGGAGTCTAGAATTAGACAGTAATAATGCATATTGAATTACTTCTAAGAGAGAAAATCAAAAGAAATATGTAAAGAAATAAAGGCTTTATCCATATTGGAAGGAACTTGAGAATATTAAAGATAAAGCTTCAGATATAGTGAAACATGGTTTAAATTGGACTATTGAAGTGGTAAAATAAGTGAGAAATATTTTACAAATAAAAATAAAGAAAAAAAAAAAAAAAAAAAAAAAAGAAATACAATCTCTTGAGCAACACGTTAAACAACTTTAACAATGGTTACTTGATCAACCGGCCAAGAAACAAAATGATTATCTCACAATATCCCACTGGGTGATCCTATTACTCGCCAAATAGGAAAGAAAATGAAGTGCAAATTAAGGTAGTGACCAAATAGGAAAGAAATTGCAGTGTCAGTTAATGTAGTGACATCAATTACTGATGAAGAAAAATTCTAATTCAACAAGTGCTCCCCCGGTACTGTGGGAAAAAGTACGTGAAGAATATTTCTTATTTAACTAATTAAAAATTAAATATTTACATTTAGAAATGAGAAATTGCTATTTTAACAATAAAATATGAAAACAGATAAGGAACTGGATAAAGGAAAAATATGTAGATTTAATTAAAATTTAAAGTTAAAGACAGAATTGAAATACGAAAGTAAAATAAATGGAAAATAGAAATTATTTAAAGAAAGTGCCGCAGCAATTTTGTAAACGGATATAAAAAAAAAAAAAAAAAAAAAAAAAAAAATAAAAACGTTAAATGACTTCAAATTAATCTATTAAAAAAATTTACACTTATAGATGAGGAAGTATTAGGAGTTTCATTGAGTAATGATATCAACAAGAAATAAATAATTGTAATTGGGATAAGTGAGTGAATATATAAATAAAAAAAGGGGAGTATATGATTAGGTGAGGTCATGTAGACGGAATACCGATCACATAATCTACCAAAAGAAGGAAAAAAGAGGCAAAAAGAGCTGTAAAGAAAATAAAACTAGAAAAAGAGAAAGAATGCAGGTAACAAGCGGAAGCAAAGCCTAGTAAAGCAAAGCAAAGTAAAAAAGTTCGAAATAAAGCCCTTTATCAACAAGGAATGAAAGTTGAGTTAATAGCAAAGAGATGTTTGAGATTTGAAGAGGAAAGATTATTGATAACAGCCCAAATTAATGATTAAAAATTTTTTTTGGAAATTGGGAAAAAATTTGAGGTGATAACCGTATTACGGATGTGCAATATAGGAAATGAATCAGTAATTCACATTCTCTCTGAGTACGAAATTTTACTACATAAAGAAGTCTACACAGAGAAGAATTACTGTATTAAAGTTAATTTCAATAAACTTTGTACAACCCATGCAATGTTGAAACGTAATAAAACCATAGAAATTACGATGAACGATCCATAATAAAAGAAACTCAACAGGTCTCGATTATCCTAAATTACTTCAACAAGATTTCTAACTGAATGTTATGGCGAGAAAGTTTTGAAAACTGTAAGAAAAATTAAAGAAAATCTATCATCAGACACAGAAACTTGAAACGAAATTTTACTACATAATTACATAGGGAGTGGGTATGATACCGTTGATGGTAGTGCTTGCAATGTAGACTGTTTACTAACTCTAGATTGAACATCCAGCTACCGAAATCCCAGGCAACTATTACAACATATTTAATTTGTCAGGAACTTGTCAATTGGAGCTATAGTGTCTTAAAACTACAGTTTGATATGTAAAGAAGACAAGCAATTGGTGCCAGACCTTAATCAGACGCTTGGCAAAGGTTGGTGCCCAATAATAAATAAAGGGAGAGGTTAAATAAATCTTCGTTTTAATAATAATAATATATATATATATATAATATATATATATATAATATATATATATATATATATATATATATATATATATATAATTATATATATATATATATATAAGAAATAGAAAAAAAAAAAAAAAAATTTATATATAAATAAACAAATTTTTCTAAGAAAACCAATGTTTTCTATTATATTATATATTATATATATATATATATATATATATATATATATATATATATATATATATATATATATATATATATATATATATATATATATATATATATATATATATATATATATATATATATATATATATATATATATATATATATATATATATATATATATATATATATATATATATATATATATATATATATATATATATATATATATATATATATATATATATATATATATATATATATATATATATATATATATATATATATATATATATATATATATATATATATATTATATATACTATATATGTATTAAAACTATTTTATACACTATCTCCATCTTTATATATATATATATATATATATATATATAATATATATATATATATAAATATATTATATATATATTATATATAATATATATATATATATATATATATATATATATATATATATATATATATATATATATATATAATATATATATATATATATATATATATATATATATATATATATATATATATATATATATATATATATATATATATATATATATTAGCTATTGTATGTGTCTGGACACGTCGGCCTCTTATGACCAAATAGAAACTTTTGCAACTCCGGTGGAAATTGTAGGCCCAGACTTAGAGATTTATATATATATATATATATATATATATATATATATATATATATATATATATATATATATATATATATATATATATATATTAATTTAATGTCTATTGGACTCGAACCAGCAACCTTTAAGATGGTAGTCTCAAGCGTTATCCATTAGGCCACGGCGATACAAAAGGAAATCGCTTCGGAACTTGCTCACAACATTCAATTGCAACGTCAAGTCCCAAAGAATCTCCCCGACCGCAACTCGGGCCAAGGGTAACGAGGTCAAAGGTTGAATCCATTATTCGCGGACAATTATATAATAGAGTTTTCAGTCTGCTAAACAGACTATTTCCATACATAATGAATAACCAGCGACCTTTAAGATGGTAGTCTCAAGCGTATCCATTAGGCCACGGCGATACAAAAGGAAATCGCTTCGGAACTTGCTCACAACATTCAATTGCAACGTCAAGTCCCAAAGAATCTCCCCGACCGCAACTCGGGCCAAGGGTAACGAGGTCAAAGGTTGAATCCATTATTCGCGGACAATTATATAATAGACTATTTCATAGAAAATTAATGTCCGCTATTGTCGAACCAGCGACCTTTAAATGGTAGTCTCAAGCGTTAATTAGGCCACGGCGATAAAAGGAAATCGCTTCGAAACTTGCTCACAACATTCAATTGCAACGTCAAGTATAAAGGTCAAAGGTTGAATTTATTCGCGGACAATTATATATAGAGTTTTCAGTCTGCTAAAACTCTCACAGACTTGACGTTGCAAATGAATGTTGTGAGCAAGTTCCGAAGCGATTTCCTTTTGTATCGCCGTGGCCTAATGGATAACGCTTGAGACTACCATCTTAAAGGTCGCTGGTTCGAGTCCAATAGCGGACATTAATTTTCTGTATGGAAATAGTCTGTGAGAGATTTAGCAGACTGAAAACTCTATTATATAATTGTCCGCGAATAATGGATTCAACCTTTGACCTCGTTACCCTTGGCCCGAGTTGCGGTCGGGGAGATTCTTTGGGACTTGACGTTGCAATTGAATGTTGTGAGCAAGTTCCGAAGCGATTTCCTTTTGTATCGCCGTGGCCTAATGGATAACGCTTGA
>SEYY01008926.1:47500-52712 GCA_009176605.1 Armadillidium nasatum
TGGAGTTGGAAAATTCCTATCCAGATCACTAGAGGTCGACATGTCAAGACACACGGGACTTGAAAGTGTGCAAGTCAAATAAAGTTGGGAAAATAGATAAAGGGAGTGTGTTCCAGACTTTACTCGTAGAGTGTACTAAGATTGAGCATAGCGATTAAGTCTGGGTTCTGAGAGTAGGACAGAGAAAGAACGAGACTGTGTGGAAAGGCGTGTCGCTAGAGCTCTTCTCAATGGCAGAGGTATGCGATGAGAGAGTTCAGAAATATGTGTCAGTTGTAATAGCGACGGTAAAGAGAGAGAGTGAGGCAACAATTCGACGGGCAGAAAGAGATTGGAGAGAGCGGGAGAGTTGATGAGATGAAAAGCCCTAGACTCCACTTCTCCAGGAGCTATATATATATATATATAATATATATATATATATATATATATATATATATAATATATATATATATATATATATTATATATATATATTATATATATATATATATATAACATCTCAGTACCTTTTCAATGCTTGTGTAGATTTATAGAAATGAATTATATGAAAGAAAACTCTTAATATTAAAATATTTAATACTCCTTTTAATTAAAACACTCTAAAAAAAAATTTTTATATAAAATTTCTTCTGTTCTTAGAAATACTTATCTTTAAAAAACCTAATTCTTAATATGAAATTATATGCAATAATAAAAATTTATTTTACAAAACCTAATTCTAAATACCAAGAAATTATATATACCAAAAGAAAATTTTTTATTATTATTATTATTTGGTTCCACTCTTTCCAGTGTCATCGACAACTCTGTACTTGTTTATATTGTTTTACTTGTTTTACTTGTTTTACTTGTTTATACTTAAATTTTCTTCCTATTTATTTCTTTTGGTTGCATATTTGATAAAAAAAAAAATTTTATTATTAAAATGTTAAGCAGTTGTGTAACTAAGTTTGAATTATGATTAATTAAGTAAATCAGTTATAATACAAACTGTAGTTCCATTAATTGAAATAATTAACTTGTAATAACAAACATTTATTTTACTTTGTTAAATTTAAGCAACGATCAACAAATTTCCACTTAGTACCAGAAACCTTCATTTATACACTTGAACAAAAATATATATAGAACAACGCTCTCACCAGAGTAATTTTTAAGCTTCCTCGTATTTAAAAACGATACTTGTTATAACATAAAAGCAATGGATAAAATAAATAAATAAGCTTCAATTAGAGAATTTTTTTCACTTTCAAAACAAAGCAAAATGTGAAGCTCTTTTATTCAGTAAGATCTTTTTACTTATTTGAGAGTAACAACAAAAAGGTAATCGAATAAAATAAAGTTCTTTTTTCATTGCCAACACATCTAAAAGAATTAATTAGTGTTCCTTTTTTCCTAAATATTATATATATATATATATATAATATATATATATATATATATATATATATATATATATATATATATATATATATATATATATATATTATTAATATTTTATTAGGGATGGAGCGATACCAAAATTTTTACTGATACCGATACCTAAAAATTCCTCGAAACCGATGCCCGATACTAATACCGATACTAGATACCACTACCGATACTTTACTCATACAAAATTTTTACCGATACCGATACTTGCCGATACCGATGCCGATACTACTCCATCCACTAAATATATATATAATATATATATATATATATATATATATATATATATTATATATATATATATATATATATATATATATATATATATATATATATATATATATATATATATATATATATATATATATATATATATATATATATATTATATATATATATATATTATATATATATATATATATAGACCGATACCGATATATTATATATATTATAATATTATATTATTATATATATATATAATATAATTATATATATTATAATAATATACATAAACCACCAAAGAAGGGAAAGCTTGCTAAAGTGTGAATGATACTGAAAGTGACGTGTGCTGATGGAAAAAATATATCCCATATTTTTCCAGAGGAGTACGTTAAATAATGAGTAAAGCATTTCACTCACTGTTCAAGGAGTTAAAGTGTAAAAGTCTCACGAGAAATCTCTTTAAACTAAGATTTTTGTGACTGGAGAGTTCATAAGCAGTGTCATGGTAATAGCCATAGAATTAGGAAAGTGAAATTAAACAACAGTTCGACGACCAGAAAAAGAAGGAAGAGTAAAAGCTGAATTGTTGATAAGGCTAAAATCTACGCTCCATTCTTTCAAGAACGGATGTGTGTGAATGGAACAACCCCAGAAGAAGAAACCTGGTATTCAGGATAAAGAACTGAATACTACGAATACTTCAAAACGCTAAATCTCTTGGTATATAGTATAGTGAGAGAGAGGGACTGTGACTCTTGCAAGAAAAAATAAATTACGAGAAAAGAAAATAATAGAATATATAATGTCAGATGCAGCTATGGGTTGTCTTTTCGAAGATTTTATAATTGTCGAGTTGAAAGACAATGCAACTGAGTTTTTAACGTTTGTTTCTTATAACAATTTTGAAATACGAGAAAGACCAGTGAAAATTTGTTTAATGGCCAACCTCTTCGCAAATGTTATTTGGTTGATGGTCTTTCAAAATTAAAAGAATAATAATTTCGTCATAAGAATGAAAAAGTGAAAAAGTGGCAAAGAAAATATTATTAATTACAGACTGAAAATAAACGGGAATAGAATAATGTCCTCAGTAACATCACTGTTGATAAAGTTTAAAGAAGAACCGTGACATTCTACAACTTCTGCTAAAGGACGACAGAAATTAAAACCAGAAAAATAGTTACAGAGATTATACCAAAAGAAAGAAAGAAGCTTTGAAATCAACCTCTCTGCCAAACTGTATCGATTGAAAGCTTTAGATATACCTAGATCCCACAGTATAAGATTTACAGAATTGCCGAAATGCAGAGGACGAAGAGTTTAGCAGAATATGAAGTCACCTTTAGAATTCGTTATGAAATGTATACCGACGTAATTAATGACAGGAAAAAAAGAACAAGATATTTAAGATTGATTCCAAATATTCTTATGCTTTGGACAGAATCAAAGAACTTCGAAATGAACTGAGTGTAAAGGAAAATAATCCTAGGGAAGGTCGAGAAGGGACCCTTTATTGAAATTGAAGTTGAAAGACAAACCAGAAGTTGATTTCCAAAGGGGCAAGCTCGGAATTACTAGTCTTAATAATATAGGAGGTGTACCTTCACGATCATACGTATTCATAGCGTTAAGATCAGAGAAAGCAAAAATTACGTATTTAGAAGAATTTACATTATAAAGCTTAAAGTTTAAGCAAAATTGCCACACATCAGTTACTTAAATGTACGAAGGTCAAAATTTTTTTTTTAAAATCCTTGTGTGTACGGACGTCAGGATGATGATGTAATATTATATATCAAATTTATGGTTGTGAGACCCCCACTACCCCTCGCACAACACCTCCCCCTCCTGAAAAATTAGAAAAATAAATAACAATACGCCTTCTTTCTTTTATCATTATAGTTCAGAGGCTGATAAAAAAGGTATAAGACATTCTTACATACACACACATCAAAGACATACACACAAATACCATTCACAAACCCATATCCCCTTTAACCTTAAGGAAAAGTGAAAAAGAAATCACTAATATTATAAATTTCATCCTTTAATTTTGCTTTATAATATATATAATAATATATATATATATATATATATATATATATATATATTATATATATATATATATATATATATATATATATATATATAATATATAATATATATATATATATATATATTATTATTAAATTAAAAAAAACGAGCGCACTTCTTAACATTTACCTTTTAATAAATCTAAATAGTTACAGGGACTAGTGATTTTTGTTGTCGAATTCCTTAAGCTCTTTTCTGGAGTGCATTACATTCAAAATATACTCATGTCTGTTTTCGTCGATTGCTTTATTTTGTCAACTGTTAAATCATATAAAACAGGTGGCTGGCTGACTGTTTCCTTTTTCCAATTAATCATTGAATAATCATCTACAATAAAGTTTAGTATTTTAGACAGTTCAAAATCTCTTGCATCGTAATTCCTTGCTCTTGTTTGAATAATTCGTTAAACACCTAAATATCTTATCTCTTTTCTTGTCTCCGTTAGCATTGCAAGTAATAAATTCACAGGATGAGCAAAGTACGAGATGTTTGTTAGTACACTCGATTTAGAGCTACAACTTAAAAATTACATCTGAAGAGGTAGGGATTTGACTGCACACATTCCAGATCTTTACTCCTAGAATGCTTCTTTTCAGGGAAGATCTCTAAGCCGTTTGCAATTTCTTCCCAATGAATTCTATCCGTATGAAACTATTGGGCGATGTGGCAACACGCTTTGGAAGTCGTCACCGCAAAAAAGAACCTTCTCGATTTACCAATACTATGCCTCCGACAGGAATTTTGAAAGTTCTGGAGGAATAGCACCAAATGGGAACCAGCCAATCGAGTTAGATGAAGATGGTGATGATTACACACACACACACATACACACACACACACACGCACGCATACAAACACACACAATATATATATATATATATATATACACTGCAAAAACAAACCTTTCTAATTCCTTTCTATATAGACCGGCAAAAAACGCGTTTTTTGCCGGTCTAATTTAGAAAGGAATTAGAAAGGTTATTTCCGCTATATGAAAAAAATGAAGTCACCAAATGTCTTTCTATTTTATTTGAAAAAAGTAAAAATTTAGTTTCACGAATGGCAACTCTGCACGTGTGTACGAATATCCACGTGACTACTCTTTCATTTCTACTCCATCTATTGAGATATTAACACACTTACCTCTGACGTAATAAATCTTGAGACGAGTATTCGATCAGTTTTCGTTTTTGCTGATATTTTGATACATTCAGAAGTCGGGAACTATGTTGACTGAGCTACGGTGAATCACGCAGTTTAAGTTTTTTTTTCTTTTGTATTTGATTAATTGATTTTTCATTTGTTGAATATATCTATATATATATTATATATATAATATATATATATATATATATATATATATATATATAATATATATATTGAGAGACAGAGAGTCCTATACTATATTTGCTATTCTGAAAGTACGGATTAGTTTCATATAAAAGCGTTGGTTTTGCTAAAGT
>SEYY01008928.1:0-2500 GCA_009176605.1 Armadillidium nasatum
TGATTATAGTGCATTGGCTGTTGTTGAGATTGGTTATAATTATTATTAAAATTACGATTTCTAGACATATTTCTGCTTCGTCTGTCATCGTATTGGTTAGGTAAGTTTTGATTAGTATACCTTTGTGAAACATTTCTATTTGGAGAAAGAAACTTTATTCTTTGCAAGCTTTGTGGAGATAAGTGATTCCATGTTGTGTTTAAGCATTGGGGAAAAGAACCTCTGAAATGATAATCTTTGCAAAGTGAACAAAAGGGACTATAAGTACATTCACTAGTATCATGACACCATCTCTCGCATCTTAAACATTTAGGAGTTGTTTCTGGATTTATAAATTGCTGAACAGTTTTATTCTTATTTCTATCTAAATTACTTACAAAGTTAGCTTGAGAATTTATATTATTTTGGTTTTCTCTCCTATTGTATGATTGAATATTTGAAACAGAGTTTTCTCTTAGTGTTTTATTTACATTTGCAGTATTATTTTTAAATGGCATATTGAGCTCATTTGCAGTTTTAGCCATGTATCTTCTAACTTGTTCAGGGTAAGATAAATCAGCCTCAAAATATTCCACCATTTTATTTTTGTACTCATTTGGTACGCAACTGTAAATGGTTCCAAAAATCATTAATTTCCTCATCATTGGTGAAAAGGAAGCATTGAAATAAGTCATAGCATTCTTCTCAAAATTATTTAAAGAAGCTTGAATTTGAGAAGCAAAGACTTGGAAAACAGTATCTTTTTTCCAATTTAAGTTTTTGAATTGAGAGAACATTTCAAAACATGACTCTGTAGTCAAAGGGCTTAGTATATTTAGCAAATTATTTGAAAATTCTACCCAAGTTTGTGCATTTTTAAGATCTACAGATGAATCTATAATAAATCTTGCACTTCCATTAGGCTCTAAAAATCTTGGATAAGTGGCAAGCTTTTCTGCATCCGTAAAAATATGTTCATCTCTAAAAAGATCGTTTAGTAAAGAAACCCATAACTCTGGCCTAATGCCGGTCCAAACATTTCCTCTATACCCTTCTAATAAAGGAATATTAGGTCTGTGATAAAATAATCTTTCTATGTTAATACCTGTCGGTCTATGAACATTATTTGTAAAATCATTTGCATCATTTGCATGCATAGTAGAAGCATCAGAAGTATTAAAATTAGCAGTAGTATGAGCATTAGTTTTAGGTCTAGTGCCTGTATATGAAGTATTTGTATTTGTACCAGAAGTAGCATTAATAGTAGTAGTAGTAGTAGTAGTAGTAGTAGTAGTAGTAGTACTATCAATAGTAGAAGAAATAGTAGTATTAGTTTGATTAAAATATGCAATAGTTTGGTTTGTAGGATTATTCCCGTCTAAACGTATATCATCATTCATTTTTGAAATGCAAGTAAAAATATATATATAAAAATTAATAAAAAATGAAAAATAATTAATTTCTTTTATTAAGTTTTACCCTTTGAATTCCATTTTCTATTTTCAGTTTTCTTTGATTCTGTCTTCTGTTTGGATTAACAATCATCAACACATACTAATCTACTGAAAATAATAAATATGTTAATCAAAGTAATAATAATAATAATAATAAATATAATAATATATATATATATATATATATATATATATATATATATATATATATATATATAATTATATATATTATATATATATATATATATATATATTATTATATTATATAAATTTTTTTTTTTTTTTTTTTTTTTTTCTGCTTTATTGTTTCTTATTAGTTTGTATGTTAGTTAGTAGCAAAAAAATATTTTAAATTGTAAATAGTAAAAAAAAAATATTTATTTTATTTTTTTTAGAAATTTTTTTTTTTTTTTTTTTTTTTTTTTTAAAAAGTATTTAAAAGTATTTAAAAGTATTTAAAGTATTAAAGTTTTAAAAATTTTTATTTTATTATTTGTAAAGTTTCTTAAGTTTTTAATAATAATAATAATAATAATAAAATTATATTTTATTATTTTGATACGTAGTAATTAGTTTCCTGTATGTTTTCTTTCTTCGTTTTGTATGTGGCTTGCTTTGTTTTCTTAGTTTCTTCTTCTAATAGAGATTTCCTCAGGAATAAAAGTTTCTTCAAAGAGTGCAGTTTCGTTTCTTCAAAGAGTAAAATTCGTCTTGAATGAAAGTTTTTGTATGAGAGTTCGTTGAAATGAGAGCTTTTTTTTTTTTTTTTTTTTTTTTTTTTTCAATTGTCTTTATATAGTGATTTTGGTATTTTTGGCTTTATAAATAGTATTTTGAAGTTCAAAAATAATATAGTAGCTTTCTTTTATATAAGAAAAATATTTATTCAAATGCTTCAAATATTTTCAAATATTTCGCATTAAAAAAAATTCAAAATGGATTCCTACGGGGATACAAAAGTGTTTCGAAAGCGTATTTTGCATAAAATTATGCGCAGGCTATAAAATGCAAATTGTTTGTGGCTGTGACGTAAGCAACTACGGGAGATACAAAAGTGTTTAAAAGTA
>SEYY01008928.1:7500-12500 GCA_009176605.1 Armadillidium nasatum
TATATATATATATATATATATATATATATATATATTATATAGTGAGTTAATCTTACCTCTAGAACACAACTCAAATATTTATGGTTGTTCACTGTTCAAAATGCACAAGCATAAGTGGCAAGTCGCTGTTTCATTATTCTCTATATACTCTGTTATGTTGACGTGTCCTTTTAAGTAAAATAATAGACATTAATCACTCTTCTACGCAAATGAAAAGAGTTTGTTAAACACCGTGGGGAAAAAAAGAGAAACATTTTTTTTTCTTTTTTATTTTCACATCTCTCCAAACTCTTTTTTTCTTTTTCTAAAAAAATAAAGTAAATATCGCTGAGACTGTCACCTTGATTTGATAATTTCAGGATCTTTAACTTGTAATATTCCCTCCAAGTGCCCCTTCTTTTGAATTATTGTTTCTCTCTCTCTCTCTCTCTCTCTCTCTCTCTCTCTATATATATATATATATATATATATATATATATATATATATATATATATATATATATATATATATATATATATATATATATATATATATATATATATATATATATATTAAAAGTTTGATTGTCGCATATTAACTGCCAGCGATTTAAAGGATGTTATTTTAGTAAACTTTTAATAATTCTCAGCTCAATATTGGCAATAAGGTAAATAAATTCGTATTCTAGTTAACAATAATATAATTTCATGGTAGCGTGACATAAATAATCGGCTGAGATGTTAATGTCAATATTCAGCATAAATAATCGGCCGAGGTTACATAGGCGCAGTCTTCGTCTCTTCGGAGGAGTTACCATGGATTTACGACTAATTGTTTCACCTTTTGATCCTCTTGAAGAAATAGACTTCGACCCAAATAGTTAAAGATTACTCTCGCCAAATTGGTAAGAGTTTCATGAAGTTCTTCTAATTTGTCGAGTTTAGTTCCCTTATTCGGCGATTAGTTCTTCTATTTGTTGTTATCTCTGATATCTTTTCTGAAGAATGGATTTTACCTCTGCCAGATAGCTAGAGGTTACTCTCGCCAAATAGCTAAGAGCTCCATGTAATTCTTCTATTCTAGATGGCTTCTTTTCTTGCTGTATCTTCTATTCTGTAGTTATCTTCAATCTTGCGCTATTATTATGTCTGGCTGACTGGCCTTATAGTTATGACTCTCCGTGGATCAATTGATTCTCTTGAGATTTAGCTCTTCTTTTATAAGCGTAGAAATTAAATGTTCTACGTTTTCATTAATTACAAAGTTCAGATATATTACAAATAACTTAAGAAGTTTTCCCATATTTAAAATCTTTAACTAAATAACTAATTTTTAAATCGATCACATGATATATTAAGAAAAGAACATAAGAGTTTAGAAATTGAACTCCTACATATCTCCCTTTCTTAGAATATATCATGTGTCAAACTATAAATAAGCAGATCTAAAATAAATTTCTGGAGAAAGTCGGAAGAAGATAATAATATAAAATATGATCTTGATAATAGCCTTTCTCGAATAACTTCTCAAAATCCTGTGTTCAACTAGCATCTAGGTCTTCTATGCAGAGATGTTTTTCATCCGATAATATATATGATTACATCATCATTAGACTAAACTTATTCCACAATATTGGAACTAATAACATAACGATGTTTCCACCAATATCTAAAAAAATGATATCTTATTCTAAAGATATCTCCAGTCTCTGAGTAGGATGCAATAAGCGCTTTATTCATCCTAGTCCTAAAGCGGTCCTATATTGGGTACATCCGAAGAGTGCATACCAATTAGATTAAAAAATATTCATAGAAACTTTTCCGCAAGACTAAACCAGATATAAATGACTGTTTAGGCCACTATATCATTCAACTATTCCACGTATATACGATTTTGATCTTCATCAGTTTCAGTTTCTTTGTCTAATTTTCTTTCTTAAATTCTCTGCAACTTCATTCCTGAACACGATGATCTTTCCAAAATAAATAACAATAAATGATTTATATATTCTTCTTTCTTTCTTATTCTTCTTATGTTATCATTAAGTTAATTTAATTAATAATACAATCATATTTCTAGTTTCTAATATTCCTTATGTTTCTTTGGATTTAGATTTTTATTCCTAAATGATCCAATAAAATTTAATTCGCCGGGGAGATCTTGACTTTCCCATAATACTTAAGAAGTTCTGAGTAATTTCTTTTGCCAATTATTTATTTATTTATTAACCTTTAGTCAATTTTTTTGAGCTTTAAAAAAAATCGTTATATCACGACGAAATTCGTAGGGACCTTAATTTGTCGCTAATCTCAAATTCGTAAACGAGCTATAAGCTTCTTGTTTTGATATATTTGTTTGAAATCTTTTCTTTAGGAACGAAACTAATTCATCAAAATTTAGTTCGTCGAGCTCTGGAGGTGTATTTATATATACTTGTGCATTCTCGACGCATAGACATTTTAGAATGCTTACCTTACATCATCCCAGTTTTCAAGTTTCGCTTATATGTTAAACTGATTGATGAATGATCTAAAATTAGTTTTTCCATTATAGGATTTTAATTTGCCTACTATACTTGAAAAGTTCAAGCTTTGTGCGCTCTCCTCCGCCATAATACATTCACGACTTATTGTCAAATTTCGAGCGTTATTTATATCACAACTGATTTGGAATTCGTTGGATCTTTATCTTTACTTTATAATCGTCATTACGTCCCACCATCTGTTAACCAATTTAAAAGTTTAAATTGTCGCATATTAGCTGCCAGCGATTTAAAGGATATTATTTTAGTAAACTTTTAATAATTCTCAGCTCAATATTGGCAATAAGGTAAATAAATTCGTACTTTAGTTAACAATAATATAATTTCATGGTAGCGTGACATAAATAATCGGCTGAGATGTTAATGTCAATATTCAGCATAAATAATCGGCCGAGGTTAAATAGGCGCGGTCTCCGTCTCGTCGGAGGAGTTACGATGGATTCACGACGAATTGTTTCACCTTTTGATCCTCTTGTAGAAATAGACTTCCACCAAAATAGTTAAAGATTACTCTCGCCAAATTGGTAAGAGTTTCATGAAGTTCTTCTAATTTATCGAGTTTAGTTCCCTTATTCGGCGATTAGTTCTTCTATTTGTTGTTATCTCTGATATCTTTTCTGAAGAATGGATTTTACCTCTGCCAGATAGCTAGAGGTTACTCTCGCCAAATAGCTAAGAGCTCCATGTAATTCTTCTATTCTAGATGGCTTCTTTTCTTGCTGTATCTTCTATTCTGTAGTTATCTTCAACCTTGCGCTATTATTATGTCTGGCTGACTGACCTTACAGTTATGACTCTCCGTGGATCAATTGATTCTCTTGAGATTTAGCTCTTCTTTTATAAGCGTAGAAATTAAATGTTCTACGCTTTCATTAATTACAAAGTTCAGATATATTACAAATAATTTAAGAAGTTTTACCACATTTAAAATCATTAACTAAATAACTAAATTTTAATTCGATCACATGATATATTAAGAAAAGAACATAAGAGTTTACAAATTGAACTCTTACAATATATATAATATATATATATATATATATATATATATATATATATATATATATATATATATATATATATATATATATATATATATATATTAAATAATAAAAGAATATTTAAAGACGTTAAAAGTATGCCGACGGTATCAGGAGACTCGGATCACAGTATGGTGTTGGGGAAGATGAGGGTGGATAGTGTGAAGCCCTTTAAATGCAAAGCCAGGAAAAGGTTTATGGTGGAGAATCTACGGGATGAGGAATGTAGAGATAGATTTGAGAGGAAAGATGGAGGAGAGGAGAAGAAATTTGACGTTGGACATGGACGTGGATGAGAGCTGGAGAGCATTGAAGGATGCTTTGATGGAAGTATCAGAGGAAGTGGTGAAGGTGAAGACTACATATGGAAGAAAGAAGAAACAAACAATCATGGTGGACTGAACAAGTCCAAAGGGCAGTGAAAAGGAAAATGGAATGTTTTAGAAGATGGATAAAGACAAGAAGAGTGGATAGATAGGGAAGAATATGTAGAAGCGAGGAGGGAAACGGAGAGGATTAAAAGAAGAGAGAAGGAAAATACATGGGAAAGATTAGGAGAAGAGCTGGAGGCGGATCTTATGGGGACAAGAAAGCTAATATACAGCATTGCGAAAAGCTATAGAAAAGGCCCAACCCCACCAACATATTCAATAAAGAACGATAACGGAGACTTACTCATAAACCCACAAAAGATTTGTAGAAGATGGGAGGAATAATTTAATCAGTTGTTAAATATACCGAGCAATATAGAGGAGGATGAATATGGTGAGGAAGTGCTGGAGGGGCCGGAGAGGGAGGAGGAGGTGTGGCCGATTGTGCCTGAGGAGGTGGAATACGCAATTAGTAAGGCGACAGGAGAAGACATTTTCCCGGTGGGAATATTGAGGGACTCGAGGGGAGGAGTGTTGTGGATGACTGAGGTGATGAATAAGTGCTAGAATGAGATGAAAACACCAAAGGGGTGAAACAAATCGATAATCTGCAATATATTTAAAAAAGGGAATAGACAAACTGTAAAAATTATAGAGGAATTGCATTAATGCCTCATATTGCGAAGGTGTATGAAAGAATTTTGGAGAGAAGACTTAGAGGGAGAGTGAAGAATAAGTTGGAGGAGTGGCAGCATGGTTTTAGACCGGGAAGATCAACTATTGATCTAATTTTCACACTGAAGATGATATGTGAGAAGAGCTTTGAATTCAACCAGGGAACATATATGGCTTTTGATGACTTTGAAAAGGCATTTGAAAGAGTACCGAGGGAGATGTTGTGGAGGGTGTTGGGAAGGGGAGAATATGGAATACCAACGAAGTTGATAAGAGCAATAAAGAGTACTTATGTTGACAGTTGCTGCAAAGTAAAAACGCAGATGGACGATAGTAACTGGTTCGGAATTACGACTGGAGTGAAGCAGGGAAGTGTGCTCTCCCCAATTTTT
>SEYY01008928.1:17500-23050 GCA_009176605.1 Armadillidium nasatum
TATATATATATATATATATATATATATATATATATATATATATATATATATATATATATATATATATATATATATATATATATATATATATATATATATATATATATATATATATATATATATATATATATATATATATATATATATATATATATATATATATATATATATATATATATATATATATATATATATATATATATATATATATATATATATATATATATATATATATATATATATATATATATATATATATATATATATATATATATATATATATATATATATATATATATATATATATATATATATATATATATATATATATATATATATATATATATATATATATATATATATATATATATATATATATATATATATATATATATATATATATATATATATATATATATATATATATATATATATATATATATATATATATATATATATATATATATATATATATATATATATATATATATATATATATATATATATATATATATATATATATATATATATATATATATATATATATATATATATATATATATATATATATATATATATATATATATATATATATATATATATATATATATATATATATATATATATATATATATATATATATATATATATATATATATATATATATATATATATATATATATATATCACTCATTGTGTAATAATAGCATTCCATTGAAAAAAATTTATTCTGCTTTCTATAATATAATATATCATTAATTTGAAGCTATCAAGGTCATCAAAGCACACCCACCCCCAGACGCACACACACACATATATATATATATATACATATATGTATATATATATATATATATATATATATATATATATATATATATATATATATATATATATATATATATATATATATATATATATATATATATATATATATATATATATATTCACATTTAGGCGTACATTTCAATTCTTTCCCTTCTACTAAATCTAACAAATCTTAGTTTAACTCTGCTTGTTCTCGTACTATCTTTCGCAGGGACGCTGCCTTCAGGGATTACCGTCGTCTTTAAGCTAAAGAAACTCATTCAACCTTTATTTCATCTCTTAATCGTACAAAATCTATTCCTCGAGATACCAAAAACTTAAATACCATGCATACTCTTCCATATCAAAGGCTAACCTACCTATTTGCCATATGTATTACCTAGATATAAATTTCCCCCATTTTTTATCCATAACTATAACCTAACCAGTAGGTGGGTAGGAGCGAGAAGGTGTCAAGTGAGCGATCCTCTTCTTGAAAGTCCTGTGTAGAACCATGTTTCACCTTGGATATATATTATATTCAAGTGAGTTTTTACATGTAGACATGTATGTATGCAAGTATGTACACTTATATGCAAGTTTGTGTGTATGCATGTGGAAGGTTATTAGGTTGTAGGTGTCTTAGATTATGTTTATGAATAAATAATGGAGGAAATGTATATCGAGGTATGGCAAATAGTTAGGTTATCAGTCATTGATTTAGAAGAGAATGCATGATATTTAAGTTATTATCTATTCATAGTCCTGTATCGTTCGAAAGGTTAGAAGAGAGTTAACTATGTGAGGTAGTCACCTAAATGATGGAGTTGGAGTTAGATTAACTTAGGTTAGCTTGAAAATGATAGGCACAAATTGAACTAACATTTCCGTTAAGTCGTCATGAAGTTAAAAAACTATATATGGCCTGAATGAGTGAACCTTCGTGAAATAATATTTTTTCTTGAAGACTTGGACGCTGTTGACAAAAGTAGAAGAAACGGCGAGAGTACCTTCTAACCTTGTATTATAGGAGTAAAAAGAATGTCAAGAGAGATAGATGCTTATGGAAGTCCTGAGAATTATGTAATAGTCGTGAATATATAGTTTAAAGGCACATTCACAACATATGTAAAAATAGGTGAATAGTATAATGTTTATGCTGCAGATTACTTTATTAACACGTTGAGTGCCAAGTGACCAACCGGTGGGACAGTTGGCACAAAAAAAAATTTCATCAGATTCTCCTGAATATTTCAATATAGATAGCTTTTTTCCCGACGAAAAAACTCCATTCCTAGCGTTTTTGCGAGAGAGTTAAAGTTTACAAGTTATTTCAGAAATTTTAGTAATGTTTAAATCTACGGTGAGGCTACAGTAAAAATTTTTTGGTTTTAAATTTAAAGTTTGTGTTCATAAGACTATTGGCTACAAAATCTTATTTTAGACTTTTTCTCTCAGAGATACAGAAAAATTTTTATTACCCCAATACTGACCAACTATCGAAAGTCAAAAATTTAAAAAAAAAAAAATTCCAACTTTTTTTAATAAAATATTTAAAAAAAACATTACAATGACTAGATAGTTCCATTTTATGTGAGTTTATAGAAAATTGATAAGGGCCAAATTCTTCTCAATATATTATTCGATTTGATTCAGAATTTTTGAGATATAGCTCTTCAAATGAGGTCCCTTTTTATGCCAATTTCAAAAATTTTAAAAGTTTGAGAGACTATATCTTTCTTTAAACTAAAATTTTTTAACAATGCTTTTAGCATAAGTTATAGACCTATCCCTTCTCTAAACAATATCTAAAAATAAAAAAAATTGTTTGAGGTATATTTTTTTAAATATTTTTTTTCTCCGGAAGGGTAAGATTTTTTTCAAAAAAAAAATTTGAGTCTCTATAACTTTTTTTCTAGACTAGACGGGATATCAAACATCGCTTTGTACAACATCTATATATTGGAGCTAAGATTGTTCAGTTAAAATTTCAGCTCATGTGGAATAGTGGTTTGACCCCGCTACTCAATTTTTTTTTTTTGACCCCAAATAACTTCTAAATGGTTAATCCCTCGTAAAAACGTTAGAAATGGACTATTTTCATCGAGAAAAAAGCTTTATATACTGAAAATTTCAGCTCAATTTGTTAAAAAATAAAATAAAATTTAAAAACGGGCTCAGCCCCATTTTCCGGCAGTCAACGTGTTAAAGAAATTTGAGGATCCGAACACCTACTGTACTACGGTTAGATTTTAATACTCCAGCAAAGTTTACATTCATAAGGTAAACAATATTGATTTGATGGGTTAGACCAGCTGAGGTTAAATTTGTTAGGTTGTTAGATCGTTGTGGTTATGAATGGTAAGATTAAAATATTTTAGTTTAAAAATATAAAATATACGTTTCTTGAAAAATGAGATTGAGAGGTAGTGCTGAATTTTGGCAATTACTTATGAAACACGCTTCATATGTTTTTGTGAAACATGTAGAAGCAATGCTAACTTTGTATTTACCTTGACTCTCATATCGAAACATATAAATTACTATCGAAATTATTGGTATATTAGAATAACTATGTAATTTCTGCGTAGTGTATGCTCATATTTAATATACCCATCAGTCTATATTGGCGTATTTCCTGTAAGTACTGTATAAGTGCCGATAATCGACCATATTAAAAATGATTTAATTAAAGAATTAATGATAGTAAAAAATACAGATCGTGAGAGAGCAGTACATGAAAATGACTGTTTTTCATGTTTAATATGAAAAATTTACCTCGTATATAAAGTATGTTAACTTGAAAATTCAGGAATAGCTAATGTTAGTAAAAAAATACAGATCGTAACAAAGCAATACATGAAAATAATTGTTTCTTCATGTTTCAGATACCAATATATCAACAGTACAAGCACTTATACTAAGGTTTTCTGTCCACAGCTGACATAGGAATTCTCTGATTTCACAATTCTAGTTAACATATTTGCAACATTATCAATATGAAGACTAAGCAAACTAATAACTTATAAATTTACTTTCGATTATTACCAAACGTCAAAATAACTAGCTCGTAAAAACCTTTTATTTTCACATTTCATCTCTTTTCTTATGGTTCTTTATAAACTAACTTACACTAACTTGCTTAATATGTCAATATATTAACAGTCCAATTATTCATACGAAGGTTTCTGACAGCATGAGACATAGGAATTCTCAAATTTCGCAATTCTAGTCCCCATACATGCAACATCATCAATATCGAGGCAAAGCAAATTAATAACTTTTCATTATTTTCGAGTAGAACCAATATTCAATATAGCTATATCGTATAAATTTTATATTTTGCCCCACTTCATATATTTTTTTAACATTTGTCTGTTTTACAAACTAACCTACAGCTTAGAACTTTGAAATATTTACTTTATTAACATTTTTTCTTTTAAAAATATTTAATCTTGCTTCTTTTTCTTCAAACATCAGATATAATATGTTACATCATGGTTTTTATAAACTACCTACAGTAGCTTGCCTAAGGTGACAATATATCAACAATACAAACATTCATACTAAGGTTTTGGACAGCATCAAACATAGGAATTCTCAAATTTAGCAATTCTAGTCAACATACATGCAACATCATCAATAACGAGGCTATGCAGACTAATAACTTTTTCATTTACTTTCGAATGGTACCAGCATTCAACACTATATCGTGTAAACTTATATTTGCCACACTACATCTATTTTCTTAACGTTTGACTCTTTTACAAACTATCTTATACTATTTAGAACTTCGAAATATTTATTTTATTAACATTTTTCTTTAAAATATTTAATTTTACTTCCTTTATTTCATCAAACATCTGATATGACATGTTACATACACACATACTAACGTAAAGTATCTTCAGAGAGCACAAGCAATTAACGAAAACATAAATGCCCATACACATTTTCATGCTTTCTAAATTATTCATAGGGTTATTTCCTATGCAGATAATGACATCCTTATATTTAGTCTTTTTACACTTAACAAAAATTTTCATATTAACGGAATCTATAACTATAACTTTCAGAATTCTACTTAAACTTATTTATTTACTAACGATATTTTACCCTATATTTAGCTTTCAGCATACCTTTTATGATACAGTAAGGTCCTTACTAATATATTTAAAAATACAAAAACACACTTTTCGACTGACACATTTATACCTTAATGTTTCTATGATGTTTTTATCCTAAGCAACATTCAAACCAGCATGACCAATCATAACCAACGACTCTTATTCATGCATTTTCAAGGTAGCATATTTCAAATACGAGACAAATATTTCATATTAAACATGAAAAAACAATTATTTTCATGTATTGAGCTGTTACGAGTTGTATTTTTTTACTAACATTAGCTATTCATGCATTTTCAAGTTAACATATTTCAAATACGAGGTAAATATTTTATATTAAACATGAAAAACAGTTATTTTCATGTTATAATTTCGATAGTAATTTATATATTTCGGTATGAGAGTATAGGTAAATACAAAGTTTGCATTGCTTCGACATGTTTCACAGAACATACGAAGCATGTTTTATAAGTAATATACAAAATTCAACATTACATAGCTATCTCATGTTTCAAGAAACGTGCATTTTTATATTTTCAAGCTAATATATTTGAGCTCATCACTCCTAACCACAACAACCTAACAAATTTGACTTCGAAGGTCTTATCAAGTAAAC
>SEYY01008930.1:0-24340 GCA_009176605.1 Armadillidium nasatum
AAATTTGACAAGAATTCGGAAATGCATATCTCATCCAATAATAGAGAGATTTCAAAAAAAAATTTTTTTGTACTTCATATAGTAAAAATTATATTCCAGAATATAATAATCAATTAAAAAAATGTCTGAAAGTCCCTATTAATTTAATTTTAAAATGACAAGAATTAGACTTTCATAAAACACCTGTTTTTATCTTCTTGTAAGACAAAGCATGCACTATATATTGAGAACAATCACCATCAGTATTGAGTGCCTTCTTGAACTGTTTCATTAATCCAAGTTCGATGCGGAGTTGGGGAAATATATTTTGTCACAGCTTACAATTGGTTCAGTCACAGTTTTTGTCATTCCTACTCGCAGAGTTTCATGGATGACACACTCCTGTGTTCAGTGTTTCTCCAGAGCTCAGCTGTCCCACATGCATAAAAAGCATGGATACTTCATGAAGCCTTTCTGTTGTCCAAATAGGAAGCTGATTTGAGATCAACACAAATTATACAGTTATACTTGTGATATTTGAGCAAGTCAATTACAGTTGCAAATTTACTAAGTGACCAACAGGAACTGCTCAATAAATACTCCTATTGAGACTTCTTCCTAGGATCTTTATGAGGGATTGAATCAATACCCTCAATTACCTGAGTCAATCACTCCACCATTATGCCATGGTAGCTGATTTCTTAAGGGTCTGTTGATGTTTCAGTTGTATATTAATTTCATCACAAAAAATGGTCACCATCTCTTGGTGATTTATATGTGCAACCCCATTTTGTTCCCCAGTGCATAATATTTTTATCTTTTCACATTTTTTAAAAAAGTTTGTCCAAATTTGACTACAGTTTTTATTATTCTTAATATGTATCATCTTATAGGTAGAGAGAGATTGTTCTTACAAATTTCTGAATTATATACTTCTTTATTATCAGGTTGACAATGTGCCCCGACATACACTGAGTCAATTACAAAATTTTTAAGAAATGCTTGTTTAGGGACACTGTAGGATTCTCATAGTGGAGTTTTGGAGTGCTGTTCAAAATTCTCCAGAACATTTCCTGAAATTTGGAAATTTTAATACCTGAATTGTTACATTTGTAAAGTGGAAAATGGCTACAGTTTTGTAAATATCTGTAACTGATTTTTGTGTTGATTGAAGTACCATAATATAGTGTTGCCTGTACTTACATTTTGCTCATTCACATCTTTATTTAAACTTTGTTTTTATTTCTATTATCTCTACATATTTCTATGAAATCTATTTCTGCATTCCATCATTCCTCCTCCTTTTGCAGCTTCATATCTCCTACCCCTCTAATATAATTTTTTTTCTGTAATCTCACCTTACTTTTTATTTCCAGCACAACTTTCAACTTATCTATTCTTACTATCTCTACTCTTAATAATTTTAATCTACTTTTCCATTCTCTTTAAGTTCTTATATTTTTCCATTTTGTCAAACAATTATGCATATTTTGATACACCTACATGCTTTTGTGAATACATGAAGTATGCCATCACCTGGATGGTATACAAGATAGCAATTTTTTTTTTTTTTGACAATTTTACAAATTGGTGGAAAATAATTTTTTTATTGAAAAACCATAGCTTACATAGAAAAACTACTGTAACTACAAATTAAAAACACTCATACTCAAATTATGTTAATACAGTACATTATTGAATAGGTCTTTAATACATACTTTCAGCTTGAATGACTATTCGCCACATAAATGGATAAATGAATTATTTTAAATTTGAGTGCTTATTGTGTTCTCTGAATTCAGTGAAATTTAAAAAAATATATATATATATGGATTTCATATGTAATAATTTTAAAAACAATCAGTTTGTTTTTCCTTACTTTCAACCAGTGTGGAAAAAAACCATAGTATTTTTAAAAAAAAAAGTTTTGTTGTAAAAACGTGTTTTTCTTGTTTTTTTTTTAAATTTACATGCTAGATCCGACTTCTAATAATATTTTTTACTTTATATAGATGGTATACAATTTTCAGGGAGGAAAAGATAGTAAGCTGTTTTTAAAATGCTTACAATATTTTGTAGATGCAATATTTTAGCAATATACTATATTTCCATTACCTGATGTAATATGTTCACAAAGTTTCATAAAGAGGTAATTTTCTAGTTACTAAACAATACTATACTTCCATAACATGATAATATTTTAACCAATTAAGCACTATTACTCTACTTGTGTACAAAGGGTTGTTGAGCTTTATGTTCTCATTTTACTATAGACCTCAGTCTGCAATGAATAATTTATAATTTGATTTTGGAAAAAAAATTTATAATTAAAATTCAAATCATTATCAAGATTTAAAAATGACTGGAAGAAAACATAACCAAATCTGGAACTATTTTAAGAAAGGGTCTTCCCTGATCAAAAAGGGTGTAGGGCAGTGTTTATTATGTAGAACATCAGTAGAATCTTAAAGCAAATGCAGAATTATTAGGCTAAAGCCAGTTGCAGGTTTCAAAGAGATACCACAAAAATAAGTGATGCAGTCAAAATATGGAAAGACTGGAAAATGATATACAGGAACTTCTACAAGATAATTTAACAGTAAAGTTCAAGAACAGGAACAATCAAGTTCTTCACAAATGATACATTGTAGCAAATTTACCTGATCCAAGATGCTTAGGAGCTTGCCTATCAGATGAAGAATATGACAGGGAAATAAATTTTGTTGGAGAGCTTTATCCATTCTTGCTACCAGTAATTATGAAATTAAAAGGGCATTATCTCACCTTTAGTAACCCACACTTATTTAAATCAACATTACTAAAGAAAATTGTGGTTGGTGGTCATAAATAGAAAGTAAGATATCAACAGATGTACTTAAAACATCAAGATATTTTTAATTGAAAGCACAACAAATGCCAGTGCAGAAAGGAGTTTTTCCCAGTTTGGATTGGTATTTTCAAAACTGAGGAACAGGCTGGAAGTTGAGAAAGCTGCAAAACTTATTTGGATGTATAGCTTTATATGAAGGGATGGATGTGAATGAGTAAAATATGTGAAACTAAATTCTCCTAAATTTATTTTAAAGATTCGAGTCTTTTATGATTTCAAGTTTTTTGTCCAGATTTAGTAATTTTTATTTATTCCTTTTTAGTTTTGTTCAAAATATATATATATATATATATATATATATATATATATATATATATATATATATATATATATATATATATATATATATATATATATATATATATATATATATATATATATATATAAGAAAAATATTTTATTATTAGAATGCTAGAAGCTAGTCCTTTTGCTAAAGATATAGCATATTCCTCTTTATAATATATATATATATATATATATATATATATATATAATATATATATATATATATATATATATATATATATATATATATATATATATATATATATATATATATATATATATATATATATATATATATTATATTATATTTAAATTTATTTTTTTTTTTTTTTTTATTTTTTTTTTTTTTTTTTTTTTTTTTTTTTTTTTTTATTTCAAAGTGAATAGATTTATTTTATAAAAGATATTAATAAATATGTAAGATATCTAAATAGTAAATACCAGTATAAATTTTGTTTTTATTAATCCTTTATATATATATATATATATATATATATATATATATATATATATATATATATATATATATATATATATATATATATATATATATATATATATATATATATATATATATATATATATATATATATATATATATATATATATATATATATATATATGAAAGAAAATGTACATAAAGGAAAAAAAAAATTTGGCTTAAAACAAAAAATATCAAACACTGCTTTCAACCTATGTACATAAATATATTTTGGGTTAATGTCCAAGAGAAAGTTCTCGAACCATTGGTTTAGATCATTGAGTACTTAATTAAAATTAACCTACTGATCAACAAATTCTAGAGCTATTTTGAATAAGTTTCTCTAATTACTTACATCTTTAATATGTGGATATTTCTTTTTGGTTTCCATGCATAGATTTTTGAGGTCATTTTGCAAGGCTTCATAGAGTTTCAAAGACCTACTATCACCAGGGAGAGACATTTTAAATGCTTTATTTTAATGTAGAAAATGAATTAGAAAAAATTTTTATTTTTGAATATTAAAAATTTCACATTCCATTCTGAAATAAGCAATTGAATAAATTATTAATTTCTTAACTTAATTTACTTTTAATAGAAAATTTTAAATTTTAACAGTATCACCAAAAATGAAATGTTCACAAATTTCAATTTCCATATCTATCTCAAGTCTCAACCGATGTTTTGGATACAGAGTCCAGGCTGTGTGCAGAATTCAATTAACAGTTAAACCTTACTCTTGCAACAACAAAATAATCCCAAACACTTTATTAACTATTTATTTATTTTGAACATCAATTGCAGTGTAAATTCAATTTAAACAAAGGTGAGGTTGCAAAACAAAGTTGATCATGACATATTTGAAAATTTTTAGTGAATCTTGAGAAATTTTTTTTCCTCTTTGTTCTTTTAATAAAAGGAATTTGAACATACAAATGCATGACTGAATGTTCATTTCTAAGTAATAATGAGAAATATGTTTTATAAATGAAAATATTTCTTACTACTAATAACTCAGAGCCACATAGATAAATGTTCATGGGTCAATCTTATCTCTGATTGCCAGTATAGCTTTGGTAAAAAAATTTCTACTGGTGATTTTCTTTCCCTTTTCTCTGCTCTTGGTCCTCCTCTCTTAAACATTTCGGTAAATCTTTTCCTGTTATGCTAAACATATTGAAGCCTCCGATTGAGTGTTGAACAAATCTTTGATTTTTAAACTTCACTCTTTCAGAATTTATCCTCTCTCATTTTCTTTCCAGTCATTCTATAGCAGCTGTTGTAGACTGCCACAGTTCTTCCTTTAAATCTATTAATAATTATGTTCCTCAGGGATCTGTCCTAACTTTAACTCTTTTTCTGGTTTTGATTAAAGACATTTTCTCAATTAATTAACCACATATCCACTCCTATGCTAATGACTCCACTCTTCAATACTCCTGACAATTTGAAAGAGACCACTCCAAATGGTAGTTAATTAATGCAAGTGTGGTGGCCTTGGAGCAACTGACCTCTGACGTTTCTCGTATTTCAATCTGGGGCAGAGAAAATAAGGTTGTTTTCAATGTCTCAAAAATTCAGTTACTCCATCTCTCTACTCTACAATCTTCCACACAATTATGACACCTTTGAAAACACACAACTTAAACCTTCATCCATCTTTTTAATTTTCTTAGTGTTTTTTTTTTTTTTTTTTTATCTTTTTTAGAAGGAACACAATACTACTCTATCTAAACAAGCTTCTAAGAGGTGGGTGTTCTAAGGCACCTTTATAAATTTTTCATACCACCAGTGTTACTTGCTCTTTTAGGGGTATTATTCATCCCTTTGTGAAGTATGCATCACATATCTGGGATGGTCTAATCAAGCAGCTTTCCTTGAAAAGGTAGTCTAAGGATTTTAGTCTTAACTTACACATTCACTTATTCTCTCTTGTCTCTAGTCTAGATAATGGCAGTGTTCTTTGCTTAGGAGTTAATGAAAGAGACACCTCAGTATGAAGAAACTGTTACAATCTTTCTGGGAGGAAGAGAAATACCAGTGTAGCAAGTGTTAAGGATCGAGTGCTGGCTCCTCCTGCATCCAGAGAGTTGAAGAGGTAGATAAGAAAGTAGGCCATTTAAGAACATTAAATTAGACAGTTAGAAGCCACACAGTCCTATTGAGACTGTCCCAGTCAAAATAAATAATAATGGTAATACTAATATATCCAACAATATCTATCTATCCTAGTTATCAGTTCATTCATGCAAAGTAAGGTAAAAATAAAACTAAGTCCTTACATATATTTAGTACTAATTAATAATATATAACTAATTACACTTGCAATATATAATGAACCAAAACCTACTATAATAATCACACCTAAATCTTTTTCTTGGTCCACAGTCTTAAGCAAATCTCTATTCATTTCATAATTAAATCTTCATTTGAGTAACCTATATAACGAACTTTACATTTTTTACTATTAAAATTTATTTCCCACTTATTTGCCTATCCAAGGAGTCTATCTAGATCACCTTGAAGCTCTATACATCCTTTACTATTCCATACTGAGGTTACCACTTTGGTGTCTGCAAACTTAGAAACCTTACATCTAAGACCTTTATCTAAATTATTTATCTATATGTGAGGAATAATAGTGATCCCAGTACAGAACCTTGCAAGACCCTACTCTTCATGGTTTCCCATAATGACTTATTTCTATTCAGCAGCACACACTGCTTTCTGTTCTTCAACAACTCTTCAATCCAATTTTGGGCAAATATGCAGGGTTCATCTCTTAAATAGTATTTAATGCTATTTAAAACAATCTGGAAATATAAGGAATATTGAAGAAAAATAGTAAAACTTGGTCAGAAAATCAAATTTACTAAATTAAAATACTTAAGGTTTGTCGCGGATTTTTTTTTTTCTCCGGACAGAAAAGTGGGGCGCTCCTGAAGGCAGAAGAATTATTTTCCTACAACCCCAAAAAAAAAAATACTTCCTCTTTTATACTAAAAACCTAATAACTAAATAAAACGTATATTAGAACACTACCTTTGATTGCTCTTCCTCTTGGTATCTTATTTTTTTTTTTTTAATATTCAAATATGAGAGGCTAGGATTTCCCCAGATATTAGATTAGGCCGGTGAAGCATGCAACAAGCAGAAGCAGGCGGCAATGGACAACAGGGTGGTAAGTGTAGTAATTAGTCATACATAACACATTTTCTCACTCATTCATAGGCCGCAGTCATTCCAACATACTGAGGTTAGTAATTAAAAGAAAAAAAAAATGTTTATGTAGTGTTAAAATCTGCAAGCATCATCTTCTTCCGCAAATAAGCAAAAATAAGCAAAAACAACAAAAGAGAAAAGACCTGCAAACATTCAAAAGATTAGAAGAAGAAAAGATTTTAAAATATACCTACATACTTCTATGTAAAATAAATAAAACTCACGGGATCCTTTGGATTTCTCACTCTGGGGACATTCTGCCCCTCAAAAAGGTTGCTTTAGCAACTCATATTTATAAAAATTATCACAAACAAAAAAAATATCTTTCAAAATTATATCTGCTTTTGATCTGAAAAACATTAACATTATAGTAAACAAACATTTTTAACTACAAAAAAAAATCATCCATACACCCCACTCACCACCTGGATGAGCGGGGAGGAGGAACAAAAATATACAAACAGATGGGGCGGAGACACTCCGCTGGATAAAACCCAGCGGAAGAGACACCACCACACACCTCCCCCCATAAGTCCTCCACCCCACACAACCACATCATCCACACCGCCAACCCCAACCATCACATACTCCACCAGACCCCACGGCTCCCGTCTTTTCTCCCTTGCGAATTTTTTTTTTTTTTTTTTTTTTTTTTTTTTTTTTTTTTTTTTTTTTTTAAAAAAAAAAAAAAACCCCATGGCCAATCTATACAGACAATAATCTATAGGCATTTGAAAAACAATAAAAAAAAATCAGAAAAGAATAAACCCAATGAGCTGCCTAGGCCCCCTTTCGCTTCTTTCTTTCTAAAACATTCGACTGCACCCACTCTACGTTCAACACTTCCTTTCCGCTTCTTCGAGTACATGGCCTTTCATACACTTCTATAGAATCTTTTACATTACTAGATTCTTCTAAATTGATGGTTTCTTCTGTAACCTCTACATCCAGTAATTGCTTGGCTTTCTCTACCTCTGATATCCAGTTTGCCCTGATTTCCTCTCTGTCTCTTACTTCTTGAGATCCTAGAAAACTAGTACTCTCTCTAATCCCACTAACAATTCGTTCCAGAGTCATTCGAACATCTTCGCAAAACCTATCAACATCTACCCCACCAGACTCAAACCCCTCAAAGTCACATTCATTTTGCAAACTTTTACACAATTCCACAATACTATCCTGAATTTCATGTACCCTTAAGGACCTATTCCACCTGTACCACTGGCTCAAAAAAAGGACTATCATCCAACCAAAACCCTACAAAAGATCTCTCAACATTTTCTCCTGTTTCCATCTGCAACCTTTCTTCCACATGATGTAATTCCTGGTGATACTTTGTCCTCTTCGATTTCCTACCTTTCTTTTGTACAAACACAATCTCTTTATCATTCAACTCCTCTGCTCCATCATCATTTTCTAACCAGCTTTCATTCTCCTTCCATACCCTAAATGCAGGATGCATAACTAGGTATTCAGGAGGCATTCTCCAAAGCCGTAATTGCTTTTGATGAGCCCTAACCTGACATACTTCTCCACTTTCCCTCACTTTTTCTAGCACATACGTTAAATCATTAGACCAAACTTGCTTTACTTGATAAGGACCCTCATACTTATCATTCATCTTACTTTCATTTGTTCTACCAATCACAACCTTTTCTTTTATGACCCAATCTCCTACCTTGAAAGACCGAAATTTCTCATTCGCTTCTCTCCAATACTGCTTTCCACTCTCAGTCAACTCCACCTTGTCATTCACTCTACCATTAAATTTTAACAAGAAGTCCCGTGGAGATGTATTCAAACTGGAATGTAATGTGCTATTATATGCAAACAGGACTCTACCTAAGACTTGATCCCATTCATACATATCTTCCCTCATCATTCGCAACATCTCACACAAAGTTTTTACTGTCCTTTCAGCCAATCCATTTGACGATGCCATATAAGGAGTTATCATCACATGCTGAATCCCATGTTCCCTTAACATTCTTTCAAACCTTTCACCTCTAAATTCTGGTCCATTATCAGTCAAAATCTTTTGTGGCCTTGCAAACATCATTGGAAAAAGATTCATGCTCACGACATTTGCAACATTTGCACTAGTTTTATTCTTTAAAGGTGCTGCAAAAACATACTTAGATCTATGATCTACCATCACAATCATACCCTCATTCCCACGACTTGTTCTAGGCAAACTCACACAATCAACAGCAACTAACTCAAATGGTTCATTCACTTCAATTTTTGTAACTGGTGGACGTACAACCTGACTTTGCCATTTTCTCTTCTGACACCTGTCACATGTAGTAGCAACATCCACTGCCACCTGAACCAAATGTGGATGAAAAATCACATTCTTCATCAATGTCACCAACTTCCGCTTCCCTGGATGACCATATGCTCTGTGCATTACAATCACCAAACCAATCAACCCATTCAAAGACATTACAGGAACACAGCTCAAGCATTCCTCTTTTGCCATTTTAACAAAATACAAAACATCTCCATCAATCAAAAACCTATTCTTATACCTAACAAAATTATTCAGTTCTTTAGGCCATTCACTGACAATCTTACTCTCTTTAATACACTGTTTCAACTTCTGAATTTCTGAACTCATTTTCTGCATTTCCCAAATATCCTGATCACTCAATACCTCATTTTCATCTCTTGCATCCAATTCAATCACACCAGCAAATGCCATCCCTAAACTCTCAGATTCATCCATACAAAATTTTGTAATACAGACATCATCTTTCATTAAAGAGTTATTAACCATATCCACAACCAACCTATTCTCACTCAAGAAAGTCCATGCCTAACAAAAAACAAAAAGGTAAGTCAACATCATTCATCACCAAACACATCTGATTCACAACCATTCCTAAATTACCTATTGAAAATCCAACTTCGACTGCCTCTGCAACATTCACTTTTCCATGCCCTAAACCCTGAATCCTTAATCGAACGGGTACTATTTTCAGGTCATTTGTCTTTTCTTTCAACTCATTCACCACACTCTTGCTGACTATGCTAATTTGTGCCCCAGTATCAATTAAACCACATTTTATTCTGCCATCTACCTTCAAATCTACTGTCATACATCTATCACCATGTCTGCACTCCCGCCGGTTTCCAATATGAATAATATTTTCTACAAGGACTCCACCATCAACACATTCAAAGACTGCAGATTCATACACATTCCTATTTAACTCATTTTCTCGTTCTTCCACTATCCTCTCGTAATTTTTTCTTTCCACTAACCAATTATAATGACAATCATCCAAACATTGCAAATGCAACACAAATATACAATCCTTTTTCAATTTTTCTGACTTATACACAATTGGTTTCTCACCCCCATAATGCACATACACTACCACTCCAAACAAATCACTCACTACTGCCAACACGTTCTGAATAGGCTTTACTCCTGATTGACACATACTTTCTAGTTCTTTCTTATAATTCCTAACTTTCATTATCCCTAATTTTTCTGGATGTTTAATACATTCACTCATAACCTCCCTTCTTAAAGAATTCACATTTTCAGGCAAATTACATTTTAAACCTACTTCCATCAAATCTTTCAATCCATATAAAACACTTTCAAACATAGAGTTACCTCCCCCTTTACTCTCTTGTAACTTTAATAACCCTTTGGGCAAATATTCAGGATCCACACTCACTTCTACTTCATTTTGTATTCTGGTCATTCGTGATAATCCATCTGCAATCACATTTCTTTCACCTGGAGTATATACAATCTCATAATCGAACTCACTCAAATCCTCTTTTGTTCTAGCAATCCTATTATCCACAGTTTTCATACGATGCAAATATACCAAAGGCTGATGATCCATTCGAACAATAAATTTCACACCATACAAAAATCCTTTAAATGCTTTCACACAAAACCTAATAGCAGCCAACTCTCGCTCAATAGTAGAATACTTTCTTTCAGCAGTACTGAAGGCCTTTGATACGTATCCAATCACTCTTCTAACTTCTTGACCATTCATCTCTTGTACTTGTGATAACCATCCTCCCATACAAAATCCACTAGCATCAGTAAAGAGCTCTAGTGAATTAGCATTCAAACTATAATCTGGATAAGCCAGTTCCAAATCATTCATTACACATTCTTTCAGCTTCTCAAATGCTTCAATCATTCTCTCATCCCATACTAGCACAGTCTTACCTTTCATTCCAGTCAATTCCGTCAAAGGCTTAGCAATCCCAGAACACCCCTCGATAAATTTTCGCTGAAACTCAATTAATCCTAAAAATGATTTTAACTCTCGTACTGTTCTGGGCCTCGGAAACTCCCTTACTTTTTCCATGTACTTTGGAGACTTCCGAAGTCCAGACTCACTCACAATATGCCCTAGAAACTCCACTTTCTTTTTAAACCATTCACACTTTACAGGCTTCACTTTTACCCCAATTTCCTCTAAAGTTTCAAGTACATCTTTCACCAATCTTAAATGCTCTTCATACGTCTCAGTCATAATCAGGATATCATCTATAAACACTAACACATTATTCTTCCATTTACTCAACAAACCCCCAATTGCCCTCTGAAATGCTGCCGGTGCATTAGCTAACCCAAAAGACAATCGCTTCCATTCATAATGCTTTCGCGCAGTTGAAAAAGCTGTCACAGGTCGAGCTGATGCCTCTAGTGGCATCTGATAATAGCCCCTAACTAAATCCAACTTTGTAAACACTTTCATCCCATACATTGAATACACACATTCAGAAATCATGCACATAGGAAATCTATCTTTCACAGTTCTTTCATTCACCTTTCTATAGTCTACACACAATCGCAAACTTCCATCAGGCTTTCGGATGGGTACAATCGGGCTGTTCCATGGTGATTCACTTTCTTGCAAAACCCCTACTTTCACTAACTCTTCACACTGCATTTCAATCTCATCAGATACAGGCTTTGGAAACCGTCGAGGTCGTTGGTAAATAGGAGTAGAGTCTGTCAGTATAATTCTAAATTCAGGCAACCTAGCATTACCGATGTCATCATCACCCTTACTCAACACCTGCCTACATTCATACAAAGTTTTAATCAATCTTTCTTTCTCCTTATCAGCTAAATGATTTCCTATATCCAACTCACTTAGCAAATTCTCTTGTGTCCATTCTCTTTCTATGTTTAACAAGGAACCCTCACCATTATCACTCACATAGCATTCACACATTGTATTATCTAAGCCTTCATTCAACTCATATTCATCTATAACAGAATACATTCGTCCTAAGAAGTCACCTTTGTGAATTGCCCTAACCTTGTGTCCTCTCTTTTCTGGTCTCACTTGTACATACACAAATGGGTCATCCACATTCAAAATCCCATCATATACATGTGCCACCCTTTTAACTTTCAACTTAGCACAACTACCATCTATCATAATCATTTGACCTTCAATCATACGATTTCTAGCATCATTCTGCCATGCAACTTTAACTTTCATAGGTACATTTGTATCCAACTTAACATTTTCACTTGCATACACCTGATATCCTTTCAAAAACTTTCGGTCTTTCTTTGATGGGGACTTTAAGTAAATTCCCCACTCTTCACCCTCTTCTGAACCCTTCCCTGTGATGCATCTTCTTGCTGTATCTATGATCAACCTATTTTCCTTAAGAAATTCTGTCCCTAAAATAACATCATACTTACCACTATCTTTATCTAATACAAAGTACTCACATTCCTTCATAGGAACCCCTGCCATACTTACTTGTTCAAACATAGATCCCAAAATATTTACAGGCACCATACCAAGCCCTCTAATTTTTTCCCCATTCATCTCTCTCAACTGAACCCCACACAACTGAACTCTTTCAAACATGTCCCTAAATATTAAATTCTTACCACACCCACTATCCAACAGAGCATCACCTTCTACTCCTCTTATTTTCACTCTCACACTCATGCAATGACTAGGTTTTATATCAGCATTTATTCCAAAAAACACATTCATAATTGCCAAACCTACTGTCATATCTCTTTCAGTCTCACTTGTATTCAGTGGGGCCCCACACGTACTCTTGGACCCCACTTCTATATGTTTCCCGATCCAGTACCCAACTGACGATCTCTTTCTTCTTGCTGGGAAGCCGACAGACGTTGGGGCATCGGCTGACTCACCTGAGGATGTTGAGGAACAGGCTGGATAGCTTGCTGTCCTGGTGGATGAGCCGCTGGGTAACTCGCTGATATCCCTGGTGCTAGTTGCCTAACTCCTGGATTCCCCCCGTTCACTAATGTTGGACAAAACATTCTAACATGTCCCAATTGTTCACATTCAAAACATCTACTCTTAGGATTCATACATTGATAAACAAAATGCCCTGCTCCGCCACAACCAAAACAAACTTTCATTCGTTTTCTACATGCAGCTATTGTGTGGCCAGGTCTCTTACAATAGCTACATCCAACCTGCTGCCATTCATTCCAATTCCTTTCATTTTCATTCATTCTTGGACTGCTTAATCCTATTCCATGTCCATAAAATACTGCAGGTCTCTCTTGATTACTTCTAACATTCTCAGTCCTGTTGTCAGATGCCCCAAACTCCCTACCCCCTATTCCGACATTCATCTCTCCTAAACATTGCCTAACTACTCTTGCAACTACATCCTCTAATGAATTGTCCATCACTGCATCCCTATAAGACTTGTAAATTGGCATGTCAGAATTCAGTCGTGTGTTCCCTGTCTGTTTTCCTTCTCTTTCACTCCTCTTATCATACCCACCTGGACTAAAACTCCTCCCCATCTGTACTTCCAATTTGTCCTTAATTTTAGGGTAATATTTCCCTTCCTCATCAAAAGGTCTATCTTCTAACATTTCTAAAATCTCACCCCACTTTAACCTTTCAGACCCCAGACGCATTTTCTCCTTCCTTTTTAGGTGAAACCATTCAGCCACTTGTTCTGGTACAGTATCTAAAAACTTTCTTACTAACGTTTTTGATTCATCTATACCCTCATTACCATACTTCTTTCTTGCAAGTGTCTCCAGCCTATGAGCATAACTATCTAAATTCTCATTTTTCAACATCCTTACTTTCTCAAAATCATCCTTTCTTTTAAATCTAATACTTCCTCTGATTCTTGCAACTTGATCACATATACGCTCTTTCACAATATCATACTTTACTGGACACACACTCGTTATATTCCTATAAAATTCTAAAATTCTTCCCTCCATACATTCTCCCAACTCTTTCACCCAATATCCCGGATGATCTGGGTACTTATGCCTACAATAATTTTCAAATTCCTCGAAAAACTCATTCACATTCCTACTGCTGTATACGTTAAACTTTTCTATCCTGGGAACCTCCCTGATTAAAATACCCTTATGCACTTCCACACTTGAACTCTCGCTCTCCGAATCACTCTCTTCTTCATAACTAGTATACTCATTCCTGCATTCTTTGCCCTGCTCCTCCTCACTATACAAGGAATCATCAGCACTAACACATAGTTTCTTCTTTCTTTCCTTTCCTCATAGCTTTTCTTTGTTTCCTACTCATCTGCTTTTTACTTGATTTTCTACTTTCTTTCACCTTTACATTACTGTAATCAGCATTTTCTTCCTTGGGAGTAGAATGTACATTTTTTTTTTCTGCATCTCTTACAGTCTTAGACCCCCCTACTGCTCCATCCTCCTGTTCATTTGAGAAACCAGGCACCTTCATTCGTTCCTCACGCAAAGCCATTTGAGCCACTTGAGATTCAATACTAGCAAACCTTTCCTTATTTTCCGTTTCCATTTGTTTCAGATTCTCACTCATGTGTTCTAACTTTCGTAACAATTCAGCATTCTCCTGCTCTAACTTCTCTCGCTGCTCTCTCTCTCTTTCATAGAGCCTTTGTAACTTTTGATTCTCCTCCAACAACTTCTCATACTTCTCCATCTTGGCAGACTTTCACTCCGCACCTCAAAAGCGTCCCTGTTCGGGCGCCAAAAAATATGTCGCGGATTTTTTTTTTTTCTCCGGACAGAAAAGTGGGGCGCTCCTGAAGGCAGAAGAATTATTTTCCTACAACCCAAAAAAAAATACTTCCTCTTTTATACTAAAAACCTAATAACTAAATAAAACGTATATTAGAACACTACCTTTGATTGCTCTTCCTCTTGGTATCTTATTTTTTTTTTTTCTTAATATTCAAATATGAGAGGCTAGGATTTCCCCAGATATTAGATTTTGGGCGGTGAAGCATGCAACAAGCAGAAGCAGGCGGCAATGGACAACAGGGTGGTAAGTGTAGTAATTAGTCATACATAACACATTTTCTCACTCATTCATAGGCCGCAGTCATTCCAACATACTGAGGTTAGTAATTAAAAGAAAAAAAAATGTTTATGTAGTGTTAAAATCTGCAAGCATCTTCTTCCGCAAATAAGCAAAAATAAGCAAAAACAACAAAAGAGAAAAGACCTGCAAACATTCAAAAGATTAGAAGAAGAAAAGATTTTAAAATATACCTACATACTTCTATGTAAAATAAATAAAACTCACGGGATCCTTTGGATTTCTCACTCTGGGGACATTCTGCCCCTCAAAAAGGTTGCTTTAGCAACTCATATTTATAAAAATTATCACAAAAAAAAAAATATCTTTCAAAATTATATCTGCTTTTGATCTGAAAAACATTAACATTATAGTAAACAAACATTTTTAACTACAAAAAAAAATCATCCATACACCCCACTCACCACCTGGATGAGCGGGGAGGAGGAACAAAAATATACAAACAGATGGGGCGGAGACACTCCGCTGGATAAAACCCAGCGGAAGAGACACCACCACAATAATAATGGTAATTACAATAAAACAATAAAAATAAAAGAATAATATTGATATTAAAATAACATAAACAAAAACCAAGACTAAAGTCGAAATTTTGCAACACCAAGAAATATTAAAAAGGCTGGATTATTTAGGAAAAAGGACTTCATCACTGTGTGAAAAGAACAGTAGAAGAAGCTTGATCATTTAAGGATGGGGAATGAATTTTTATATATAAAGACTCCAATATCCTATGATCAAGAAGAGAAGACGAATGTCGGAGTATAAAGAAATCGGAAGAAGAAAAAGGATGGGTATCTCCATGGTCTCTTATGGCAGAGTGTTCCGGAGAAGAAAGAGGAAAGGTCAGTTCTGAAGGAAACTCCTCTATGTTTATCAATCCTCACTTTTAATTGTAGACCAGTTTGGCCTACATAAACCGCATTACAGCTGGCACACTTAAATAAGTAAATTAATGAGGATCTGAGAAACATTGGGATAGATTCCTTTTGTCTGAAGAAAGTTTGAATTGAGAGAGAGTTATAATTTATAAGAATAAAATGGCACTGGGGGAATGTAGCCTCAAGTACAGTAAGAATAGATTTGTTAAGTTGGGATGTAAGGGATCCTATAAAAGGAAGTTTTAGATATATTTTTTGTTTAGGAACAGTAGGAAAATGATGAGCAGGTCTGAAGATGTTAACAAGGAACTCGTTAATACTTTTTTATAAAATGGAAAAGAATTTTAATAAATTCCATCTCTATGGAATAAATGCCAGTCAGAGCAAATTTTAAAAGCTCTATAGATTCTAAATCTTAGACCTGATAGAATAAACTTAAGAGGTATGTTGCTGAAATAGTTTGTAGCAAGAAGGGTAGAAGTAGGTTTTCTATAAACAGATGTTTTAAATATGTTGTTAATATGAGTAACATATACATCAATAAAGGATATGGAATTATTAACTTCTTGTTCCATGGTGAATCTCATGCTGTTGTCTCTCTCATTCATATACTGTAGAAACAAATTGGCACGGTCTTTCTCCTTGAAAACTATGAAGCAATCATCCATATAGGGGCGATAAAGAAGGGGTTTGAATAGAGGGGGGCATTGCCTGATCCATTGTTTTTCATAATAGCAGAGAAAGCTATTTGCAAAAGCAGGACCTAAAATAGAGCCCATAGCCATACCATCAATTTGGCTATATAGTTCCCCATCGAAAAGGAATATAGAATCTTCAACAGACAATTTTAAAAGTTTGTTGAAGGAGGGAAGATCCATTCCCATTATGTTTTGATTGTTGTGAAATAATTCATTAGTTATTATGTTGAAGGTTTCAGATATAGGAAGATTTGTATACAAAGATTCAATATCAAAGCTTGTCATGAAGCAAGTGCCAAAAGAAGAAGAATTTAGGCAATTGATAAAGTCGAAAGTGTCTGACAAGGTATATTCTTTTTAGTTAGAGGATCTAAGATAGGAACAAAAAATTTGGCAAGATTGTAGTTTGGATAGTTAATAGCAGAAAGGATAGGTTGTAGTGGAATATTAGGTTTGTGTATTTTAGGAAGGCCGTATAGAACACCTGGAACAGACCCAGAAGTAAAGAGGTTATATATATATATATATATATATATATATATATATATATATATATATATATATATATATATATATATATATATATTATATATATATATATATATATATATATATATATATATATATATATATATGAAATTGACGTTGCAATTGAATGTTGTGAGCAAGTTCCGGAGCGATTTCCTTTTGTATTTCCGTGGCCTAATGGATAACGCAAAAGACTACCATCTTAAAGGTCGCTGGTTCGAGTCCAATAGCGGACACTAAATTTCTTTATAGAAATAGTCTGCGAGGGTTTGAGCAGACTTGAAACCTCTGTTATATATATATATATATATATATATATATATATATATATATATATATATATATATATATATATATATATATATATATATATATATATATATATATATATATATATATATGTTGCCCTGTCCCTCCTGAAAACAATATCCAAAAATAAAGAAATTAGTAGGTAGCGTTTTTTTTTTTTGAATATTTTTTTTTAAAAAGGGTACGATTTTTGCAAAAAAAAAAAATTTCAATTATTTATAACTTTTTTCCTAGACCTGATATCAAAAATCTGTTCTCAGCAATGGAAGAAATTGGGGCTAAGATTATTCAGTTTAATTTTCAGCTCATGTGGACCAGTGGTTTGACCACACAATTCATTTTTTTAAAAAGTTTGGGTCCAAATAACTTTCAAACCATTATAGACTCGGAAAAATGCTCAAAATCAACTCAGAACTTTGGAAAAAAATGCATATACCCTGAAAATTTCAGCTCAATTAGTCAAATAATAAAAAAAAATTTCAAACAAAATATAAGAAAATTAAGATTCTTCTTGCTTTTTTAAAATTTTCTTTTTTTCTTTCTGTTTCTTTTGACCACTCCTTTTCTGCAATTGAATGTTCATCTTTGTGTTTTGATTTTAGATACCCCATAAGATTTTGTTGAAAATTTTTAACATGTAGCACCCGGAGGTCCCCTTCTAATTTTCTGACTGCAGATGTTACATTTAGCTATTTCGAGCCTATCCTGAAACATTGTAAAGTACTCCCATATTGTTAAAATCAGCTTTAAACTATATGGACTGAAAGTATAAACAAAATAATAATTTTGAAATAATGTAGCTAATTGATACAAGTTTGATACATAACAATAAAATAACAATGATATGTATAAATAAAGGTTATATTGATAATTTTATATCTTACATTTAATAAACTTTTAATCGGTAAACTATTATGAATCAAAAAAAATTTTTTTTTAAATTCTTTTTATTATACAAAATCTGTAATTTTCTGATTTTTTTCTGGAGAAAATGCATATAATCATTAATTTAAGTGAATGTTGGCTATTCTACGCCTTTCTTATAATTAAATAAACCTCAATTAAATTTATATCTAATTTTTTTGAAGTAAAATTTCAGTGCTTTTGACCTCTTTACAAATTTTAGGCAACCCCAGCTAGAACCCCAGCCCTGGCCAAATTTGGGAGACCCCGGCCTCGGCCAAATTCCAGCCCCGGTCGGTCCCTATATATATATTATTAAATTTAGGAATTGAAAAGAAAAAGTTAATAATAAAATGATGGTATATTTAGCAGAATTAATAGGAGATAAATTCAATGTCATCTGAACCAAGAGTCAAGGTTGGTTTTTCCCAAATTTGCATAAGATATTAACTTGTATTCAAAAGAGCATCTCTGTAAATGCAATAAAAAAAACTGATCTTAGTTAGGAATATGATTATGAACAACTTCAAAACGAAAGAACACAATGGTAGAAGAATAACTTAACTGATCTTAATAGAAAAGCTTCTTCTTGAGAAATATTTTATTTCCTCACACAGGAACCAGTGCAGTAAACTAGTCCCAATCGTCCAGAAGTTTTATTCATAAACTCTTCACTGCAGCAGTGTCATGAATAATCTATTAAAAGAATGTATAATCGAACAGATTAAATAGTCAAGTTTATTTTATCAATTGATTTTATATCAAACGATATGAAAATGTCTAAGAACTTTTTTGACAATTAAACTTTAATAGAACTTTTCAACTTGAAATCAGTTAGAGAAATTTTCCTTAAGAGAATCTTTAGTTATGACAACAAAATGAGAACTTTTCGATACGAAATCCAAATGAGAACTTTACAATACGAGATCAAAAAGAGAACTAAACTATAAAAGAACAGCAACCTTCCATTTTACATTTAGTGCTAGTAGTGAAAATAATGAAGTTAAACAATATAAAAAAGATATTTAAAGTTTGAAGAAGTCCAAAAAAACTTTTTTTTTTTTATCATACTTTAGCAAAATAAAATGTAAAAAAACATATCAATTTTTGAAGGCAAAAAAAAAAAAAAAAAAACCTTAAGATTTAGTTTTACTCTAATGTTAATGCTAATAATAATGATAATAATAATACTACTACTACTACTACTACTACTAATAATAATAATAATAATAATAATAATAATAATAATAATAATAATGATAATAATAATAATTATGTATATTCTGGACTGTCTCGGTCAGGTTGGTGGATTAGTATGGGATGACTTCATATATCTTCACTCCCCTGTAAATGAGTATGAAATACACTATAAATATGCTATATGAGCAATAACAATATGTAACCTTCTTTAAAGAAAGTACATATAAAACTTCATACATATATACTGTGAGGTTTCTAACTGTGTAATTTATTGTTGCAAATATTTTTCCTAAAACACCTTAAGTAATATAGATGAACACTATCATAACAACTCAACATAAAAATAAATAAATAAATAAATGGTAAAAAGAAAAAATAAATGGTAAGAATTTCCCAAAATAAGTTAGAATACTGGAACTGTATACAACTCATAAAAAATGGTAAACAGATGGTGCCATCATACTTCAGCACATTAAAATGTAATCAAGGGTCTAATCTAATTTTATATTATTTCTATCAGGTGATTTTCGAAGCTTTTAAGCAAAATAATTAGGTAACTATAATTACTAAAATTGTCATAACTCTTCTAAATACATATATGAGATTGGTAAAAAACTAAGTATAAGAAATCAGGCTTTAACCATGAATTATTTCCAATGAAAGTTTAATACTCTACAGAGTTTATATTTTTTTTATGGGTTTTTGAGCAAACTAAGAAAGAGGTACTAACCAATACATTGATCCCACCTGAACAAATTTGGTTTTCTTTCTTCAGCACAAATCTTGAGGTAGACAGCAAACTGCAGGCACCCTAAGCTTCTTTCAGTTGGTGCACATTCTGCTGTCAAATATAAAAAACTTTGGCCAATAAATGCTCTACTGCATTTATATGTCTTATTTTAAAAATGTTAGAATAAAATTCTATCTTTTTGGTATGAGTGGTATCTAGGTCTCTCTTTTTTCCATGCTATAGCATCAGCGATAAAAAAAAGTGATGCCATTTTTTTTTTCTTTTGGAGGAATTTTTTTTGGATATTTTCAGTGGATTTTGGGAGGAGATCAAAATGACTGGGGTTCCCTCTTTCTGATGTAATTGATTTATTAATGAAAATAAGGATTTTATAAGACTGAATTGTATTTTAATAATTATTTTAAATTTTTTATTATATTTTATTTTCCAACCTCAGACATGTCTTTACCAGAGTTATTTCAAATTTTTTTTTTTTTTTTTGAATAAGAAAACTGAGAAAAAGAAAACTAGTTTTCTGTACAGCTAGCATTTTTAGATTTTAGCTATATGATTTTATAATTTTAGCCATATGAATATTGTTATTTTTATATACTCGGGGGGAGGGATGGCTCCAGCACATTTGGGTGGAGTCATAAAAAAAAAAAAGTATACTATTTGTACTTGCATTTTGGTGATGATACTCACTACCTTTTGAAAGTTTTACTTTATTCTGATTTGGAGTCAGAGTCTTCTTCTCTGAAGTGCACTCTTGCAGTCACAGCTGCTTTCCGAATTGGTCTGACAGTTCCCGGAGTTCCCATGAATTGACGGGATATTGAAGTGGTAGGCTGAGCAGATGTCCCAGGCTTCGAGGATATAACTGACGAAGGCATTGATCCGGTTGAAGTGGATGATGGTTGAGAAGACCCACTGTGGGTTAGAGAAAGTTCCAGGGGGTACAAAATTTTGACAGGATATAGGCTGATTTGTCCTCCTGGTGTCTTCACGAAGACTGATCGAACTTTTCCATCATCCCCATACATCAATTTAGTGACGATTCCCATTTGCCAAAATGGTCTGTCTTTTACAGGACTGCGGATCAACACGACATCGTCGACTTTAACCAGATTATCCCATCTGGTTTGATATAAATCTCGACAGGTTTCTCGAAGGCTTAATAGATATTCCTCGTACCACCTTGTTCTAAAATCTTCAAATTTGTCAGATGACTTTTTTAGAGCTTTAATCAAAGCATTTCGAGACGATGATGGAGACATCGCCATAAGATCAGAATTATCTTCTTTTCTTATTACCATACTGGCTCTAGAATGTGGTTTTAAAAAGCAATTTGGTGTGAGAGGTATCACATCATTTGAACTCGAAGTATAAGTCAGAGGATGAGAGTTTATAGGATCAGTTATTTCTGAGAGTTGTTATAAAGCTGAAATATTTGACAGAAGATCTTCCAATTGTCTTCAGTAGACAGCTTTTGACAACTTTCACCATTCTCTCCCACAGGCCAGCAGTCCATGGACTGTAAAGTGGTGCACGATGATGTTTTATCTGATTTTTACCAAGAAACTTTTCCATTCTCTGAAACCACAAATGACTCAAATAAATTCACTCCTTGTATAAAGGAACGAGCATTATCACTGTAGATTGCGTCTGGCACTCCATAAAGATTTACAAAGCGTTGAAATGATTTTACAAATGATTCAGAAGACATATCAGGAACCAGATCTAAATGAATAGCTTGTATGCTAAGACATGTATAAATTAAGATATACATTTTTTGAGATTGAGGTGATCCTTTTACTTTCACCCACCAATGTTTGGTATAATCTATACCCACATTCTTATAAGGTCGAAAAAGTTCCACTTGAGCTTTTGAAAAATTTGTGAAGCGAGGATAATTGAATGCAAAACTTTAATTTTTGCACACTATGCATTCTGATATGACTTTTCGAATAGTATTTCTAGCAGAGGTGATCCAATAACCTCTCAGACGAATGTTGGTTAGAGTGGCTTGAATGCCAAGATGTTTACAATCAAAATGGGCTTTTCGAATAAAAAGAAATGTCAAATGGTGATTTTTCCCCATCAGGATTGGATTTAAAACATCAAAGTCATAATAATTAGAATGAGCCAATCTACCTTTGCTTCTTAATGAGCTCTAAATCATCTAGAAATAAATTTAAATTGCTTTACCAAATCAGGTGGTGGTTCGGTTAATGAAGCATCCTCTTTCACTCTTCTTAAAAAGGCAAGCTCTTTCGGAAAAGATTCTTCCTGCATTCTTTTTAGGCAATATATTCGAGCTTTGGAATCACAATCAATGTTGATTCCTCTAGAAAGTGCTGAAAACTTATACAAAAGAGCACAAACTCCAAAAAGAACATTTAAATTCAAAAATTTTTCAAATTTAATAACAGGAAGATTAGTACTTACATTGACAGTCGCAAGCACTAGAGAATTATTTTTGGAAACTCTCTTATTACAAATCAGGCCAGTATATGGGTGCAGAATCCAGCCATTCAGGTCCATGCTGCCAGAATGATAAATTTTTTCGACACTCAGATATATTTAATCCTCTAGTGAGTAGGTTGGCTGGGTTTTCTTCTGACCTCACGAAATGAAATTCAGGAATGAGATTATGGTCTTTTAATGAAGAAACCATTTTTTTATTATCTTGTATTCTGTTGTTTATGAATACACTTTTGTTTTTTCTTCCCCCACGTAGTATCCAGGCCAAAGACACTTGTGATTCCGAAAATATATTTAAAGTTTTAAACTTTGAATCTTGAAAGCATCCCAGAACTTGAGGTAAGCATTTCAATGCCCAAAAAACTGATAAAAGCTCCTAGCATGGCATTGTCCTCCCTTTCAAAGGAGCGACTTTTCCCTTAGACCAAACAATTCTGGGTGCTTTGGTGCTTGAGGATACATACATTACGAAGCCATAGCATGGAGAACTTGCATGACAAAAAAATGTTAAGCGACAAGTTGGAGCCCTCGGTCTCAAAACAAGATCTTTTGAAAGTAATTTCTTTCAAAGAAATTAAATCTAGAAGCAACTTTTCCCATAAGGTCTTCAATTCTTCGTTGATTTCATCGTCCCAACTCATTTCCTGTTCCCACATCTTCCTCATAAGAATACACCCACGTAATGGTAACTGGAAGAAACAGTGATAAGGGGTCGAAAACTTTAGATATTTGAGAGAGAAGTTGACGTTTCGAATTGGCTGAGTTTATTTCAAAATCACTCAATCTGATAGTGTCAGATGAGGTGTCGAAAAGATATCCCAAAACTCTTTCTTCTGAGCTTTGGTGTTTTGCTAATTTTTGGTTAGCCTCGAAAATTTCTTTTAGTTCGGGATTATTTGAATTCCAACTGCATAATTCAAATCCATCTTCACACATTCTTGAAGTGGTTTGACAAAATATTTCTTTTAAATTGTCAATAGAAGAGTTGGAATATATAAAATTATCCATATATAAATTATTTTCCAATAAATAAGAACAGAAATCTGGGGGATACTGTTTTGCATGGTGTCTTATAACAGCTCCCAAGAAATAAGGACTTACTGATAGCCCGAAAATGATAGAGGTGTAACGATAGGTGTGAAGCACACCTCCTCCTTCCCAAAAGAAGCAGAATCAATTACGATCTTCACCCTTTTTAAGACGAATCTGTAAAAAGGCTTTCAAAATGTCTGCTAGTACGACATATTTGTTTGTACGAAATTGAAGCAATAATTGAAATAAAGATGCCATCAGATCTACACCAGGATAACAAGCCTGGTTTAAAGATGGGCTATTCCCGATGCGAAGGCTGCAATTAAAGACAGGGCGAATTTTTGTTGTGACTTGTTCTGCAGTCCTATAA
>SEYY01008931.1:10000-27500 GCA_009176605.1 Armadillidium nasatum
AAGGAAGAGCGATGGCCGTCTACAACAGCTGCTATAAAACGACCGGAAAGGAAATTAGAGAGAAAGTCACAGAGAGAAGGATAGATTCCGAAAGAGGGAAGTTTGGAAATCAAAGCTTTGTGCCAGAATCTATCGAAAGCTTTCGATATGTCCAGAGCAACAGCAAAAGATTCACCGAAATGCAGAAGAGAGGATGACCAAGAGTCAGAGAGAAGGGAAAGGAGATCACCAGTAGAGCGTTTCTTACGAAAGCCATACTGGCGATCAGAGATAAGATTAGAAGAATTGAGATGTTTCCAAATCTTCCTATTAAGAATAGATTCGAAAACTTTAGAAAGAACAGAGGTTAAAAAAATGGGACGATAGTTAGAGTAGAGAGGGGTCCTCTCTCTTCGGCAAAGGTTGAATGAGCGCACATTTCCAGCAAGAAGGGAAGGTCGAAGTAGAAAGACATTGACGAAAAAGTTTACAAAGGCAGGGTGCAAGCTCGGAAGCACAAGTTTTGAGAACCACAGGAGGGATACCATCAGGACCATACGCCTTCTTAGTGTTAAGCTCAGAGAGAGCAGAAATGAAATCTTTAGAAGAAATTACAATTTTAGGCTTAAATGAGTTGGAGGGGGTTGAAGGAGTAGGAACAGCTCCGTAACGTCTAACGTTGAATTAGAAGCAAAAGTTTGAGCGAAGAGTACAGCTTTAGTTGAAGATAAAATGGCAATTGTGCCATCTGAAGAGACTAGAGGAGGGAAACAGGAAGAAGCAAAGTTAGAGTTAACATTTTTTTGCAAAATGCTAGAAAGGACGAGAGGAAGAGGAACCAGAAAGATTATTGCATTTGCGGGAGAGAAAAGAGTTTTTGGTTTCGAGAAGAATAGATTTTGGACGATTCCGGGATGAAATATACGTTGCGTGAGTTTCTGAAGTTTGAAGACGACGGTAGTCCCTGAAGGCAGCATCCCTGCGACAGAGTTAAACCAAGGTTTGTTAGGTTTAGTAGAAGGGAAAGAATATGGAATGTACTCCTCCATGCCAGAGAGAATCACCTCAGTTATGCTCTCAGCACACTCCGAGGGACCCCTCCCTCGGAAACAATAATCATTCCATAGAAAATCAGAAAATTACAACCGCAAGTCAGACCAGTTAGTGGCACGGAAATGCCAGAAACGTCTCCTCGCCGAGGGCTGGGCTGTTCTTGCGGAATACTTGAAGAGACAAGACAAGATACAGAGATAAGAAGGTGATCGGATGAACCCAGAGGAGGAAATAGTTTAACAGTGTAAGGAGAAGGATAAGAAGTTAGGAAAAGATCAAGTATGTTGGGTTCATCACCAAGACAGTCAGGTATACGGGTAGGGAGATGCATAAACTGCTCAAGGTTATTCTGGATAGTCGAGTTCACCAGCTGGATCATGAGAACTAGAAGAAAGCCATTGGCGGTGGTGAAGATTGAAATCACCTAATATAATAATTTCCGAGAAAGGATAAGAAGAGAGAATGTGTTCTATTTTGAAGTGAAGATAGTCAAAGAATTTTGGATAGTCAGTAGAGTTAGGAGATAAGTAGACAGAACAGATAAATTTAGTTGTATGGTTGCAAGAAGTTTAAGCCATAAAGTAGAGAATTCAAAAGAATCCAAATTAGAGACACGAGAACAAATAACAGCGTTGCGCACGTATGCGCAACATCCACCTTTGTCTGAAAATTGAGGATAAAGACAGTAGGAGGAAACAGAGTGGGGTTTGCTGTCAGAGAACTCAAACACCTGAGTTTCAGTTAAGAACAAGAGATGAGGACTAGAAGAAGAGAGGTGGTCTACGACAAAGTGGAAATTAGAAAAGAGACCGCGAATGTTGCAGGAGTTAATGAAAAACGAAGACCGTGCACCAGGGCAAGTCGGCATAGAGGTCTTGGTGGCACCAATCCCATCACCGGCGGCCACCAACTCCCAAGTGGTGATGGGGGAAGGTGTGGATGAGGAGCATTCTTTGGATGCCTCCCCTTTATATATATATATATATATATATATATATATATATATATATATATATATATATATATATATATATATATATATATATATATATATATATATATATATATATATAATATATATTATATAATAATATTTAAATTCAAAGAGGATAAACTTTTAGTAGTATACTTACTTGCCATACCGACTATTGATCTTGCGTTCACACACCTGCATATTATATATATATATATATATATATATATATATATATATATATATATATATATATATATATATATATATATATATATATATATATATATATATATATATATATATATATATATATATATATATATTATTATTTCACCTCTGGTGGGCAAAGGCCAAAGGTCTACTAATATTCCTCCAGAGTTAGGGGGAAGTCGGGAACATGGTCAAATTAAAGGACTACATGACCTGATACATGGCGTTTGAAGGTGCCTAAATCATAGGAAGTTTGGGAAATAGATGAAGGAAGTGTGTTCCAGACATTACCAGTATAGTACATGCAAGATTGAGCATAGCGGTTAAGTCTGAGGTCAGAAAGTTGGACAGAGAAAGGATGAGTCTGTGTTTAAAGACGAGTCGCACGAACCCTTCTCAAAGGAGGAGGTATGCGACGAGAGAGTTCAGAAGAGCAGGGTTCATTGTAATAGCGATAGTATAGAGAGAGTGACGCAACATTTCGACGGGGAAAAAAGAGATTGGAGAGTATTAGTGAGAGCATTAGAGTTGATAAGGCGAAAAGCTCTAGCCTCCACCTTTTTCAGGAGTGCTGTATGAGTGGAACCACCCCAGATGTGTGACGCCTACTCCATATATATATATATATATATATATATATATATATATATATATATATATATATATATATATATATATATATATATATATATATATATATATATATATGATTTTCGCAATATACAGCAAATATAATACTGTCACCATCTATGCCAACACATTTCACCTCACAGAATCACACTGACCTTAAATTTTGATTGTGTTCCTTTCACCACATTTTTTTATTTATTATTTATTTTTTACACTTGTACCTCTCCAGGACACTTAAAATATGAACCACAAAACATTCGTGCCACAGTCCTCCCTTCTTTGTTAATGACCCTCATTAGCACCTTGAAATTAAGTCTTTTAAGTGAAAAAAAGATTGGTAAGTAGCAGGAATACCGTCTGAGGGTTGTGGAATAAACATCCTTGGATGGATCACTTCTTATTAAGGGTAGAAACTCTTTCCACTTAAAAAATAACTACCACATATCTTAAATAATTTAACCTCACAATCTATTAATCTCTTAAACTTTTTTTTACTTGAATAAAAGTTTAATCTTTATTCTACAAAGTAGAAATGAATAATTTTTATTTTATTTACTAAACGTATCAATTTGTTATATAAGAATCTTGAACTAAATAAATGAAATAATCCAAACTATTTTAATCAGAATATTTAGTGGTACACAAGCTTAATGAAAAGATGAATTCTTAAATTCATCAGAAAATTCAATTTACTTACACTTTACTTTTATTTGATAAATTATATTATTTTTTCGCAAAACACTCACGAAAATTGGTAACTTCCATTAAAGTAAATAAATAAAAAAAAAAAAAGAAAAAAAGACAAACTTAAGTTACCTTAATTCACGCGAGATTTTATGTATTTAGATTTTTGAAATTTTGTATAATACGAATAAAAATCCTTTTACTTACGAACAGTTTAAGTTATAAAATATTTCTGTGGACGTACACTGCAATCTTTCCAGGCAAAAACAAGTACAGGTTTCTCTGTCCCAGAAATGCCTCCCCATTGATAGGCATACGCTTTCTCCTGTTCTGCTAAGAAGAGAAATGAAATTAAAAAAAAAAACAAAAAAACAAATAACGTTATGGAAACGACAAATTAAACACAAATTATTCTCATACGGTTCTCAAAACTTATGCTCTGTGACTTGCATCCTGTCTTGGTAAGTTATTTCGTTTATGTTCACGAACTTCACAATTTCCTTCTGCAGACAGTGTGCCCTCGTTCAGTATGTGCAAAAGAAAGGGGGTCCCTTTCAATCATGTAATCATCGTCCTATTGCATTAACAGCTGTACTTTCAAATGTTTTTGAATCTATCCTTAACATGAAAGTTAAGGAATATCTCAAATATTTTATTTCTATATCTGAATGCCAGTATGGCTTCCGTAGGGAACGTTCTACTTATATCCTTTTTTCTCTTCTCTCTGACTCTTGGTCCACATTTCTTCCACATTTCAGGGAATTTAATTGCTGACGCTCTAGATCTATCTAGAATCTAGATCTTTTGATAGATGGCACAAAACTTTGATTTCTAAATTCCATTTCTCGATAACTACCCTTCTTTCCCTGTGGCCTTCACTCTGATATCTTTTTGTTCTATTACTAGTGGTGCTCCAAAGAATTCTGTTCAATCACTAGGTCTTTTTCTACTTTTCATTAATAACTTCTCATTTCATCTTTATCCATCTTTCCCATGCTGACGACTCCAACCATCCTTCCTCATTCCTTTCGTTTTGAAGAATTTCTCACCCAACTACAAGTAATTCAAGCTTGGAGAGTGACCTTAGAGAAATTAACTGTGAGATGTCACGAATTTCTAACTAAGGCAGATAAAAATGGTTGTTTTCAATTCTTCAATTACTCAACTGCTTTATATTTCTTCTCAACATAATCCCCCACACGTTTATAACATCTTCGACGACACAAAAGTAAAACCTCCAACAGTCCTTCATAATAATAGTATTACTTTTCCTCAGACTCTTTCTTTGATGGATCATTTTATCTTTTTTAATAAATTAGTTTAAACAACTTGGGTGTACTGAGGTTACTGAGTGTACTTATCCTGGAGTACTGAGGCGCTCCAATATTATTTCATACTACCCCGGCTTCTTTATAAGAGTGTCAGTCACCTCTCTCTCTCTCTCTCTCTCTCTCTCTCTCTCTCTCTCTCTCTCTCTCTCTATATATATATATATATATATTATATATATATATATATATATATATATATATATATATATATATATATATATATATATATATATATATATATATATATATATATATATATATATATATATATATATATATATATATATATATATATATATATATATATATATATATATATATATATATATATATATATATATATATATATATATATATATATATATATATATATGCTCTTCTGAACTCTCCAGCCGCATACTTCCTCCTAAGAGAAGGACTCTTACCACACATCCTTTTACACAGTCTCATCCTTTCTCTGTCATATATATATATATATATATATATATATATATATATATATATATATATATATATATATATATATATATATATATATATATATATATATATATATATATATATATATATATATATATATATATATATATATATATATATATATATATATATATATATATATATATATATATATATATATATATATATATATATATATATATATATATATATATATATATATATATATATATCACTTACTGGCTTTTGCAAACACACGAACACGATTTCTCATCATAATTATGAATCACAGAATCGCAGTTTATTTCCCTTATTTTGCAGACACATTTGCAGCGTAAATGTTCTTCAATTGGCACGAGCTCAGTACCGTTCTTTAGTTTTACGGTTTTACTTGGACCTACAGTTGTTTCACCCCTTGTACTATAACTAGCAGACTTGTAAGCTGATTCGTATTCAAATTTTTCGACCTATATATATATATATATATATATATATATATATATATATATATATATATATATATATATATATATATATATATATATATATATATATATATATATATATATATATATATATATATATATATATATATATATATATATATATATATATATATATATATATATATATATATATATATATATATATATATATATATATATATATATATATATATATATATATATATATATATATATTATATATATATATATATATATATATATATATATATATATATATATATATATATATATATATATATATATATATATATATATATATATATATATATATATATATATATATATATATATATATATATATATATATATATATATATATATATATATATATATATATATATATATATATATATATATATATATATATATATATATATATATATATATATATATATATATATATATATATATTGCATACGAGTATATATTAGTGATGGATCGGATGTCATATTTTCTCATTTGTGGGTGCGGATGCGAATGTCAAATTTTGATGAAGTGCGGATGCGGATATGAATGCGGATGTAGAACTTTTGTCAGTGCGGATGCAGATGTGGATACGGATGTTGAATTTTCGAAAGTGCGGATGCAGATGCGGATGAGGATGTTAATTTTGATGAGGATGCGAATACGTATGCCATTCCTAATATATATATATATATATATATATATATATATATATATATATATATATATATATATATATATATATATATATATATATATATATATATATATATATATATAATATATATATATATATATATATATATATATATATATATATATATATATATATATATATATATATATATATATATATATATATATATATATATATATATATATATATATATATATATCAGAGAGCATAAATGGCTTTTGTCGATTTAGAAAAAGCATTTGACAGAGTACCGAGAGAGATTTTGTGGAGGGTATCTACTAAGCTGATAAGAGCAAGAAATACCTACTAAGAAATACTTACTAAGCTGATAAGAGCATGAAATAGCACATCTGTTGATAGTTACTGTAAAGTACAAACACAGATGGACGATAGTAACTGGTTCAAAATTACGATTTTGTTTATAGTTTTTATGAACTTTTGGGAAGGCTGGTGCACAGAAGGTTGACGGGGAGATACTCGGATACGCGGACTATCTGGCGTAGGTTTCAAAATCGGAGGAGGAGCTGCAGAGGTTTGTCACGATGTTGGATGAGGTCTTGACTGCAAGAGGAATGAAAATTTATAAGGAGAAAACGGAGATAATGTTGGTGAACAGGGCCCAGGTCGAACTGAACATAAGAGTAGAGGATGTAAAGATGGATCAATTTGAATATCTTGGAGTGTGTTGTGGTGTGAAGAATGTATTCTTGGAGCTGAACTATAGAATTAGAAACTTTAATGGGACACTTGCCTTGATGTGTCCATTGCTCAAGGATAAGCATCTCGAGGAAACTTAAAACCATATTGTATATAAATATAATGAGACCTGTATTGATGTATGGACACGAGGTCTGGACGCTCAATATAAAATCCAAAAGTAAAATACAGGCTTGTGAAATCAAGGTGTTAAGGTGATATGGGAGTGACAAGGATGGATAGAGTGAGAAACGAGGATGTGAGAGCTGGGCTTGAGATGGAGAGTGTATTGAGCCTTGTGGAGAGGGGGCAGCTGAGGTGTTCAGACATGTGAAGAGAAGGAACAACGATATATATGCAAGAAGGTATTGCGAATGGAAACCAGAGGGAAGGAGAGGGGTGGGAAGACCGAGGATGAGGTGGAGTGACTGCGTTGAGAGGGCAGTGGGAAGAAGGGGAAAAATCATCGAAGAAGTGGAGGAGACAAAGATGTATGATGATCGTCGACAATGGAGGGACTTCGTTCGAGGCAGCTGACAGATGCTTACACCTACATGAGTATGGTGAGAAAGGTGAGAATATATATATATATATATATATATATATATATATATATATATATATATATATATATATATATATATATATATATATATATATATATATATATATATATATATATATATATATATATATATATATATATATATATATATATATATAATATATATATATATATATATATATATATATATATATATATATATATATATATATATATATATATATATATATATATATATATATATATATATATATATATATATATATATATATATATATATATATATATATATATATATATATATATATATATATATATATATATATATATATATATATATATATATATATATATATATATATATATATATATATATATATATATATATATATATATATATATATATATATATATATATATATATATATATATATATATATATATATATATATATATATATATATATATATTTATTTTTTTTTTTTTTTAAAAGATAAAAAAACGAAATAAAGTAAAATATTTTTTAGAAAAAATGTTAATAATATAAATATTTCGAAGATCTAAACAGTGTAAGTTAGTTTACAATAGTTAAGTGCAAAAAATACAAAGTTTTTACCAACAACTTATATTGAATTCTGGCTTCACTCGAAAGTGAATGAATAAAGCTATTAGTTTGCATTGAATCGATATTGATAATGCAGGTGATATGTTAATTAAGAAGATTTGCGAAATTTGGGCAATCTTATGTTTGATATAGATATTAACCCAAGTATGGGTGTTTGTGTTGTTGATACATTGGTATGTTAAGCATGCCAATGCAAGTTACTTTATAAAGAACCATAAGCTAAGGAAATAGATGAAGTGTGGGAAATACAAAGTTTTTACGAACAAGTAATATTGAATGTTGGTTCCACTCGATAGTAAATGAATAAGTTATTAGTTTGTATATCTTCTATATTGATAATGCAGCATATATGTTAACTAGATTTGTGAAATTTGGGTATTCTTATGTTTGATATGGATAGAAACTTTAGTATGGTTGCTTATATTGCTAAGGGTGAAAAGGTATGGCTATATATATATTTTTGTAAAGTAAAAGTATGCTCAATAAATGAAGTGAATATCTAAGAGATGGATGAATTATGACGAGTGCTGGTGAGGATTTGGTCTTTATCAGGAGGGAACAGCAGTATATGATAATATATGAAAAAAGATGAAGTTTGCTATCTTTCGGTGTTAAGTATGTCGGCTCTAATGAGCTCTATTATATAAATCCATATGGATGAAAATTAATAATAATAATAATAATAATAATAATAATAATAATAATAATAATAATAATAATAGTAATAATGATAATATATAATAATTAATCAGACCTTGAGAAAGAAGAGATGCAAGGGTTATGCGTCTTGACCATGTTATATGCATGTTTCCATTCATTAGTTATATGTAATGTTAAATATTTTTGTAAAATAAAAAAAAAGTAAATATACATTCACCTAAAAATGTTCCATAAAAAAAATTACTTTTCAAAGATTTTTTTTAAAAAAATAAAATGAATATTTATTAGAAAAAATGTTAATAAAATAAATATTTTGATGTTATAAATAGTGTAAGTTAGTATGTAAAAAGAGACAAGAGTTAAGAATATAGGTGAAGTGTGGGAATTACAAAGTTTTCACGAACTAGTTATATTTTATGTCGGTTCCACTTGATAGGATACTGAATGAATAAGTTATTAGTATGTATAGTTTCGATATTGATAATGTAGCATATATATTAAGTAGATTTGTGAAATTTGGGGATTATTATGCTTGACATGGATAGAAACCTATGTATGAGTGCTTGCATTGGTGTCTTAAAAGTACTAAGTAATGTTAGAGTTGTATCGGTAGATACCTTGAATGATGTGAATATGGTGATGTTCGTAAAGATATTCCTAGGGCGCTTTTCAATCTTAGTACCCTATATAAACACACGGATACCCGAAATTCTTATAACGACAGGTAAATGTTGTCATGGAAAGCAAATAAGAGTATTTCAGCCTTTGATGTGGATATTCTTCACAGGAAATATCACAAATGTATTAAGTTATAACTCAGTTATAGTAAATAATTGAAAGAGAAATGGAGAGTGTTAGAGAGAAATAGATGAACACTGCATAAATGAGTTTGATAGAATATATATTTTAGACCTGGTGGAACTTGGTCTCCTTTTAATGCATTATTGAGTCTTCTTGAGGAAGATGTTAAGAAAATAAGATAAAGAAGACTTAATGTAAGAAGAAAGATGGAGTTTGCTATTTATTGGTGTTAAGTATATTGGTTCTTGATATAGATCGAATGTAATGAAGACGAAAATTAATAATAATAATAATAATATAATAATAATAATAATAATAATAATAATAATAATAATAATAATAATAATAATAATAATAGCAATAATAACAATAATAATGATGTTGATGATGGTGATAATAATAATAATAATAATAATAATAATAATAATAATAATAATAATGATGATGATAATAAAAATAATAATAATAATAATAATAATAATAATAATGATAATGATAATAATAATAATAATAATAATAATAATAATAATAATAATAATAATAATAATAATAATAATAATAATAATAATAACAACAATAAGATTTTTTGAAGGGATGAGATGGTGGGATCATTAAATCTAAAAACTATGGATTTGTTTTCTTTCGTCAATGTTAAAAGAAAGGCTGAAAAGTATGCTGAATAAATGGAATTATATATATATATATATATATATATATATATATATATATATATATATATATATATATATATATATATATATATATATATATATATATATATATATATATATATATATATATATATGTATATATATATATATATATATATATATATATATATATATTATATATATATATATATATATATATATATATATATTATATATATATATATATATATATATATATATATATATATATATATATATATATATATATATATATATATATATATTATATATATATATATATATATATATATATATATATATATGTATATATATATATATATATAATATATATATATATATATATATATATATATATATATATATATATATATATATATATATAATATATATAAATAATGGATGGAATATGACAATTGCCTCTGAGGACACTTTCTTTTTCAGGCAATGTCAGCGAAATATGCAGCGAAAAGAGAATAAGAGAAGTATTTAACATACGAAGAAAGCTGGAGTTTGCTATCTCTTGGTGCTAAGTATGTCGTCTCTTGAAATGGATCAGGTATAATGAAACTAATATTTAAGTCTGTGGGGGCGAATATTATTATCATTATTATTATTATTATCATTTTTAATAATAATAATAATAATAATAATAATTTATTTGAATCCTAATTAAATATGATGATTTTTATCATTTAAATGATAAAACATGCTTAATTTTTTATCTCTCAGCCTTTCAATACCATAATGAAAAGTTTTAATTTAGGAGTTTTCGAAAATGTGCTAAAATATATATATATATATATATATATATATATATATATATATATATATATATATATATATATATATATATTATATATATATATATAATGATTAAAATTATTTAAAGCTATAGGTAAATAGCTAGAGGAACAAAGTCGCGTAATATATTTTATGTATATGCTTGTCTTAGCATTTAATGTTTCACTCTGCACTCAAAACAGGCGAGAGGACGGGGAGGGCTTACACGTCTCGTTGCTCCGTACACGTCAAGGGAAACTAATCCAAGAATGAACTGGAAAGGTCCAGAACACACAAAAAAAGGAATATCATGATTCCTAGTTCATCTAGGAAGGTACCAAGGGGGCTCCACTCCCATCCAAAACCAGAAAGCCCCGCCTTCAAACCAGACAGGCAGGTCCAGAACCAGGGAAGCTCTGGTTTCTCATTCCTTTAAGAAAGAAAGTGAAAAACTGTAAAAAAAAATATTCATAACTTGTCAAGAAAGAGGTTTAAAAAAATTGGGGTGCTTGAGGGGGAGTATAGAGGGGAGAAGAGAAAAAGGTGTTATTAGTAGAGCAAATCTTTTCGAGGAGAAGAGATTGACCCTCAAACAGGGTCAGGAAAGAGGCTGAAAAAGTGGAGTAATGTAGAAACGCCACAAAATCCTAAGGGGGGAGGGTACACCTTCCAGGTTGTACCTCCTCCTCAAAAGAACTCAGGAAATACCGTAGTTAGATATGAATCATTCAAAAAGGGGTCAGGAAAGAGCGTGAGAAATATGTGATGCTGCGGCTAAGTCCCCAGCCTCTTTAAAGAGAGCACTTACTTCCCCAACAGGGGAGCAAAATCCTCCAATGGGTCTTGAACACCCCGAGGGTCAGAAAAAATTATGGACCCCGGCAAATAACCCTATGAAAGATTGTGAGGACGGACAGGTTGCTAGATTTAGCTACTTTTCCACAGAATCTGGTACCCGTCGAAGTTGCCCCCCTTACTACTCCTGTCGCCCTTGCTTTTGACTCTCCTCGCATGATCCAACCTTGTCGTCTAATCCAAACCTCTTCTCTTCTCAAATAAATAAATACGTCATATAAAAACAAAAGTAAATTAAAATATGAGCTTAAAGTTTTGAGCTAAGAAAGATTCTTTATAAGAGAAACTCTTCGAAATAATAAGTTTTTTTACACACACATACACAAACACACACTCGGAAACAAAGAAAGAGAGAGAGAGAGAGAGAGAGAGAGAGAGAGAGAGAGAGAGAGAGAGAGAGAGAGAGAATAACATAAGATTGGATTTTTATTTACATAATTTGTAAGAAATTTTACTTCCCGTAGAGTTTTTTCATTTATATATATATATATATATATATATATATATATATATATATATATATATATATATATATATATATATATATATATATATATATATATATATATATATATATATATATATATATATATATATATATATATATATATATATGTGTGTGTGTGTGTGTGTGTGTGTGTGTGTGTGTGTCTGTTTTTAAAAGAAGAAAACATAACTTTAAATCGTCCCATTCGTTTCTCTTAAACATCCCACACCAAAATTACATCCCCGATTACCATCTCCCTCACTTTTTTCGGTTTCAAATCTAAATTTCATCATCTTAGCTTTCAAAAGAAATGATAGATGACTATTCACTTACCTTAACCCAAATTTGTCTGGTTTTTGTTGGTTTACAATGTTGTAAATTTTCATTATTACAACATCCTGCGCACTGTTTTATCCTGATACAGGAAGGATAGTAGGTAAAATCCTTGCTACTTGTTAATCCTAAACTGATTGTTCTTAACTCTGGACTGCAGAAACGTTGATTCACAATTGCCACCAAAAAACCTATTATAATTTAATTTAAGGATATTTAATAAAGCCTGAACAATAAAAGACAGTGTGAAACAAAGTTTAAGTACGTATTCCACAAGAATTTTTCCCGCAAAGGTTTTTCATTCTTTCATTTATGGTGGGGGAGATGATTATGTAACATAAGAAATTTGCACATATTATATATATATATATATATATATATATATATATATATATATATATATATATATATATATATATATATATATATATATATATATTATATATATATATATATATATATATATATATATATATATATATATATATATATATATACCCTGCATCTTTCCTCACGGGAAACGTTATTCAAAATACGTTCTTTATATATTTCTTCAAATTTATTATAAATCTCATAAAAAAAGCGTATTTTTATTACTTTTATACCTTGTGTTTTATTCTGGGTTTCTGCAGGAATCGTAGTTGGTACTTCTATACCTTTTGCTTTATTCTGGTCTTCTACAGGAATCATACTAGTTACTTTTATATCTTGTGGTTTAGTCTTGGCTTCTACAGGAATCATACTAGTTACTTTTATATCTTGTGGTTTAGTCTTGGCTTCTACAGGAATCATACTAGTTACTTTTATATCTTGTGGTTTAGTCTTGGCTTCTACAGGAATCATACTAGTTACTTTTATATCCTGTGGTTTAGTCTTGGCTTCTACAGGAATCATACTTGTTACTTTTATACCTCGTGCTTTATTCTGGGCTTCTGCAGAAATCATACTTGATGGAACATTAATATTACCTTCAGGGTCACCCAGAGCTTTATAAACTCTGCCGAGATCTTCAGTATTTTGAATTTTCATTATGTCTTCTTCTTCTGGAAACTTTGGAAAAGTAAATTGCCCATTAATGTTCATATAAATATTACAATTAGTATTACGGAATCCTAAATCTATTTTAAAAATGCTGTGAAAAAAAATTTCATGAATTTAGCACTACTAATTCACTTATTCATATAAATAAATTAATATTTAAATAAATAATTATTAAATCAGCATATATAATATTAATAGTTTAAAAAATAACTTTACCATTCTTCCTAATATTACGAACCATATATATATTTATATTTATATTTATATATATATATATATATATATATATATATATATATATATATATATATATATATATATATATATATTATATATATATATATATATATATATATATATATATATATATATATATATATATATATATATATATATATATATATATATATATATATATATATATATATATATATATATATATATATATATATATATATATATATATATATTATATATATATATATATATATATATATATATATATATATATTTGTTGCCCCTTTTTTTAGCAAACGATTTTTATTTAGAATAAATATTTCTGTACTACAAAGTAATTAAACACCAGTTAATAATCGCATTGCGAATAGCAATAAAAGGAAAAATGAAAATAATAATAAACAGAAATAATAGCAATAATAATAATAATAATAATAATAATAATAATAATAATAATAATAATAATAATAATAATAATAATAATAATAATAATATATAATAATAATAATAATAATAATATGATAATAATAATAATAATAATAATAATGCAATAATAATTAATAATATATAATAATAATAATAATAATAATAATAATAATAATAATAATGATAATAATAATAATAATATAATTGCAATAATAATTATAAAAGTATGACTACTATTGCTACAACTACTACTACTATTAATAGTTATAATAATAGGGGAGTGTGAATATCGTCCTATTTTACCCTCACATACCAAAGGTATAAATCCTTACCCACATTAAAAATTAAAAGATCTAAAAATAATTTAAAAAATAAAAAATATTTAAAAATTAGGAAAAAATTAAAATAAGTAAAATAAGTATAAAATAATTAAATAAGTACAGTAATTATAAAATAATTAAATATAATGAAAAATAGACAAAAATAAATGAATAATGAAAATGAAAAAAATTAAAATTAAACCCCGATCACCATCCCTACCTCCCACCTTGATGAGCAAATATATATATATATATTATATATATATATATATATATATATATATATATATATATATATATATATATATATATATATATATATATATATATATATATATATATATATATATATATATATATATATATATATATATATATATATATATATATATATATATATATATATATATATATATATATATATATATATATATATATATATATATATATATATATATATATATATATATATATATATATATATATATATATATAATATATATATATATATATATATATTATATATATATATATATATATATATATATATATATATATATATATATATATATATATATATATATATATATATATATATATATATATATATATATATATATATATATATTATATATATATATATATATATATATATATATATATATATATATATATATATATATATATATATATATATATAGGTGCACATCAGACAGGAACGCATCCTGCTATGCATGGGGCTTGACACCCCTTCAGGGGTCACCCGCCGAAGGTATGAACCCTTACCCACATTTAAAAAAAATAAATAAAAATATAAACTAATAAATAAAAAATAAAATTGAAAAATCTGAAAATTAATAAAAATTTCTTAAACTTTATTGAAAAATAAAAAAAATAAAAATTTATTAAAAGTTATTAAAAAATAAATGACAAATTATTAAAAATAATTTTTAAAAAAATATTTAAAAATAATGAAAAATAAATAAAAAAATAATTAAAATTAATAAAATATAATTAAAAATAAAAAAAAGAATAGCAGAAAAATTTAAATCCTTACCACTCGCTCCATAATAGGTAAGTCTATGTAAAGGCACCCAGATAGGGATGCTTCCTTTTTCCAAGATCCCACCTGTAGGGGTTACTCCCCCTAAGATGAAACCCCCTATCTCTCATTAAAAATAAATAATAAATTATTTTTGTATATACCCCAAGAGATGGGATTCTAAACTAGGCCTAAGCTTAACCTTGACCGTCGCATATCTCTATTGGAGGAATTACTTCATGGATGAAATTAGAAATATTTTCGTTAATTTTTTTTTTTATTATTTTTTTTTTAATTTTTAAATTTTTTTTTTTTAAGTACAAAGTATTGAAAATACTTATATTGTATTAATATTTCGTTATTTATTTAATGAAGTTAACTGAAAAGATCTCTATTAAATTTTCCTTCTTTATATAAAATTATTTTACTTATATTCTGAAACATATGAAACTTGTGTAGAACCTGTATTCATGTATACTTGTATTTAAAACAGTCAACAAGTAAAAGACGTAGGTGAGTTTTGATGATTGAAAATTTATGCTTAAGTGTCTCCTTCACTTGGCTGTGATGTCTGATCCTACTCGGTAATATACTATCTCTTTTTATGTTGCATCTATCACTACTACAACCCTATTACTACTTAATAAAAATAATAACAAACAAATGTATTCTAAAAACGACATAATAATAATAATAATAATAATAATAATAATAATAATAATAATAATAATAATAATAATAATAACAATAACAATAATAATAATAATAATAATAATAATAATAATAATAATAATAATAATAATAATAATAATAATAATAATAATAATAATTTTCCTCGACGGACGAGGTTATTATAATCGGGCGTGAGTGCAGGTAGCACGGGCTGCGCGGACAGCGCTATGTGGTCAAACCATCTTTTTAGCAAGGATGGGGATTTACTTCCCAATCGTAGTCTGGAATCCTATCTTTTCGGGTACATTGAAAAATAATTTTATTATTTATTTTTAATGAGGGATAGGGATTCTCACCTTCTGGGTAGGAGGGGGTTGAGTTGTCAAATAAGATTCTTTATATTGGGCTGGTCCTCACTCCGACCCCTGGAGTGACCCCCTGGAACCTCACCCCGAAGCCAGAGATCGACGATATTCATGCCCTACTATTACTACTACTACTACTACTACTAATAATAATAATATTAATAATAATAATTACCTCTATAAAATTCTTTTGATTATATAATTGTGTTTTTTGAGTTTTTTGAAATTCTCCAGTAGAATCACCATAGTCTTCATAAATGTTTTCCTCTTCAAAGTTGTTGGCTAAAGTAAGGCTTATTATCACAGAAATAACATAAATGGTAATACATCTTATATCCGAAGTTATAAATGCAGGATATGTTGGAAATATCATTCTGAAATATATATATATAT
>SEYY01008931.1:45000-47500 GCA_009176605.1 Armadillidium nasatum
TATATATATATATATATATATATATATATATATATATATATATATATATATATATATATATATATATATATATATATATATATAGCCAAATGGGAATTTTATATATGTACAGAAAGGGCATGATGCCCAGAGTATGAAACTGAATGTAAGAGCCTGCCAAAGTGTATATTTGAAAAATAATTACAATGTAAATGAAAACAAAATGTAAAATACGGTATAAATAAAGCCCACGTGATCTAGGATGTTTCTCAAAGAAATACTAGTTTAAAATGTTATACTAATTAGAAAATTAGCAATTATGAATAAATATTATAAAAAAATTGAAAATTAAAGGGTGTTAACGTGAGCGAAATCCATCGTAAGATCATAAATTCTTTTGTATAATTGATAACCAGTGTAATGTCCAAAATTTTACTATATAATTTTTGCGATAATATATATATATATATATATATATATATATATATATATATATATATATATATATATATATATATATATATATATATATATATATATATATATATATATATATTAATATATATATTATATATATATATATATATATATATATATATATATATATATATATATATATATTATATATATATATATATATATATATATATTATATATATATTATATAATATAATAATAAATATATATATATATATATATAATATAATAATATAAATATTATAAATATATATTATTATATATTTATATATTATATATATATATATATATATATATATATATATATATATATATATATATATATATATATATATATATATATATATATATATATATATATATATATATATATATATATATATATATATATATATTATATATATATATATATTATATATATATATATATATATATATATATATATATTATATATATATATATATATATATAGTATATATATAGATAGAGAGAGAGAGAGAGAGAGAGAGAGAGAGAGAGAGAGTGAGAGAGAGACTTAAAAAAATACTTCTAAGTCGTATGAAAATAACGTTTATTAAGAAACAGAACTGATAACTGATAACACAATATAAAAAAATTAAAAAATATATATATATATATTTTGTCTTCAAAGTTTCTTTGTTGTTCAGCATCATTCTCAAAAAATTCTTGGAATTCTTCCTTGATGCCCATTTTCTCAGCTGTAAATAAGAAAAAAAGAAAATATACACATGTCCTTTATTACGCAAATAAAGATATATTTTTGAAGTACTACATGTATGCAAAACTCTCTCTCTCTCTCTCTCTCTCTCTCTCTCTCTCTCTCTCTCTATATATATATATATATATATATATATATATATATATATATATATATATATATATATATATATATATATATATATATATATATATATATATATATATATATATATATATATATATATATATATATATATATATATATATATATATATATATATATTATATATATATATATATATATATATATATATATATATATATATATATATATATATATATATATATATATATATATATATATATATATATATATATATATATATATATATATATATATATATATATATATATATGTACAGTCGTCAACAGAAGTTCGTTCCTATTAAGCTGGAAATAAATATTTATATAAAATGGAGATCATTTCAGGTTCAGCCAATCACAGTTCAATTAAGCCCCGCTCAATGTTTTTATTTTCTTTTTATTCAAAATAGAGCTTTTATGAAATGATCTCCATTTTATATAAATATTTATTTCCAGCCTAATAGGAACGAACTTCTGTTGACGACTGTATATATATATATATATATATATATATATATATATATATATATATATATATATATATATATATATATATATATATATATATATATATATATATATATATATATACTCACAAATAACTAACCAGTCTGTTGAAAATAAAGTAGTTATCAAAATCATTTTCTGACATGTATTGAAACATGGTGTATGAAATGATCAAGTAGAAGGAAGTGTAAAAAGATAGAAAGACTTATGCTTCATACTTTAATTATTAAATTTTAACAACAAGATACATAATTAATGAATGAGCATCGCGGTTAAGTCTGCGGTTAGAGAAATGATAAGATAATTAATTAATTCGGGACGCAAAAGTTCCATCAAAGTATGAGGAGTACCATTAGAGATTTTAGAAGAACAATGACTTTTGTAGTAGCGAAAATATATATATATATATATATATATATATATATATATATATATATATATATATATATATATATATATATATATATATATATATATATATATATATATATATATATATATATATATATATATATATATATATATATATATATATATATATATATATATATATATATATATATATATATATATATATATATATATATATATATATATATACTGTATATATATATCAATGAGGAGTGTCAATGAGAGGGGAAAAGTTGATGAGACGAAAAGAGCTAGACTCCAC
>SEYY01008931.1:52500-57500 GCA_009176605.1 Armadillidium nasatum
CTACTATCCTACCTGTGTTAGAGTTAATCAGTGTGGAGGATGTTGCCCTAGCAAGGACATAATCAGCTGTCAACCCATTGCTTCTGAAAAAGTTGTTGTACAAGTAATAAATTATTTTAGCTCTCATATATATATATATATATATATATATATATATATATATATATATATATATATATATATATATATATATATATATATATATATATATATATATATATATATATATATATATATATATATATATATATATATATATATATATATATATATATATATATATATATATATATATATATATATATATATATATATATATATATATATATATATATATATATATATATATATATATATATATATATATATATAGATATATATCGCCAATGCTTTAACTTCCATTCTAAAATTTTGGAATCTATCCTTAATACAAAGATTCGAAAACATCTCATTTCTTCTTGTCTTATTTCTGATCGCCAGCATAACTCATAAGAAACGCTAGGCAAGTGTCTTCTTTCGCTTCTCGCTGATATTTGATGACCTACTCTTTTTACTGTTGGGCTATACATATCCAACGCCTTCGATAGAGTCTGGCACAAAGCTTTGATTTCATAGAATTGCTCTTTTGGTATCTATCCTTTTCTTTGAGACGTTATTAGTAACTTCCTTTCCCACCATTCTAAAATAGCTGTTATGGACGGCCACTATTAAATCTATTATTAGTAAAGCTCTTCAGTATACTATCCCCAACTTTTTTTCAAATTTTTATAATCGACCTTCTATTTTATCACCTTCTATTTTTTCTATTTTACTATTTTACTATTCCTTTCACTTTGAAAGACGTCTAACCCATCAACAATTAACAGAAGCTTAGAAGGTGGTCTTGGAGTAACCAACCTCTGATCTTTTTCAAACAAATAATTGTGACAGAGAAAATATGGTGGTTTTCAGTGCCTCAAAAACTCAGTTCCTTCTTCTTCCTACTGACATAATCTTCCATACAGCTATAACATCTTCTTCGAGAACATCACAACTCTAACCTCCTTCTGTTCTTAATATCTGTAGTGTTTCTTTTTCTTGTAACCATTCTTTGAAATATCACGTTTTTCTTTCTAAACAAGAGGTTTGGTGCTCTTGAGATTTTAATTTTTTTTTTCAAGCTACCTCAGTTGCTTGCTTTTTATATGGAAGACGTTGGTGCCTGTATGAAGTATGCTTCACACATCTCTGGTGGTTCAACTCATAGAGTCTTCCTTTAAAGGGTAAAGTCTAGGGCTTTTCAGCTTATCATCTCTTTCGCTCTCACTAACACCCTACAGTCTATTTCTTCCCTTTGAAACTTTCGCTATTACGTCGGACACAGCATTTTGGAACTCTCTCGACGCATACCTTCTCCACTGGGAAGGATTCGTGTAAACACGTCTTTCCGCAGAGTCCCTTCCTTTTACTTTCCAACTCTCTGACTTAACTGCCATACTAAATCTTACATATACCCTACTGTTAAAGAATAGAAAATACTCCCTTTTTAATATTCTTAACTTTCTTTGACATTTACACTTTCAAACCTCGTGTATCTGGACATGTTGGATTTTATTTTGGCCCTGGCTTTCTATTTCTTTCTAGTTCTAGAGGAAATCAATAGGACTCTTGCAATTTTTTTCGATCCTACTTGCTGATCCAAGGTATATACTACCTAGAAAAATCCCTCTCCTAGAATAGGGCAATGCCCGTGAGATGTGAATTTTTAAAATAATATATATATAAATATATTATATATATATATATAATATATATATATATATATATATATATATATATATATATATATTATATATATATATATATATATATATATATATATATATATATAATAATATATATAGGTTTACGAGTTATTTCCAAACGCAGAAGAAAATGACATATCTACTTCTGCAAGCTCAACTAGAGGACGAAGGAGAAGACAAAGTGTCAAAGTTAAATACAATAAGATAAATGTGACCGTCGAAGAACATAAAGAATGTGCTTGTTTATGCAAACTTAGAGAAAGCAGTTGCAATCTCGATGTTCATTTTTATGACGAAAAGGGTTGCGCTTGTATTTGTAGGAATATGTAAGTTTTTTATTTTTTTATTTTTTTATTTTATATATTTATTTATTTATTTATTTATTTATTTATTTATTTTTTTTTTCGAAATAAAGAACTTAGGCTCAAATCTGCTAGAGGAAAAATGCTTGACACGTAAAATAGTCGAAACTTTTTAATTGGATTATTATGAGAAAATGTTGTCGACCACATTGCTTTTAGGAAACTCTATGTCGGTTTTTTTTTTTTTTTTTTTTTTTTTTTTTTAAATATAATGTTTTGTTATAGCGTTTCGATGATTTTAAATGATTTTACTTTTTTACAGTACTTTTTATTTAAAAAAAAAGTGAGGGTATAGTTACATAGTTACAAAATAAAAAAAATAAAAAATTAGATTAGTTTTTATTTTAGTTATATTAAGATTATATTAGTTATGATAAAAATTAGATCACTTTTTATCAGTTATATTAGAATTATATTAGTTAAAAAAAAAATCGAATAGTTTTTATTAATTATGTTAAAATTACATTAGTTATGGTTAAAATTATTTTAGATATGTTAAAAATTATATTAATTATATGAATATTAGATAAGTTCTTAATAAATATAATTAGTTATAAGTATCTAAAAAACTCATAGTTATTTTCGCTATACATAATATTTTTAGTTCAATTTACAAAATTATAATCAGACTATTGTTCTTATTATATATATATATATATATATATATATATATATATATATATATATATATATATATATATATATATATATATATATATATATATATATATATATATATATATATATATATATATATATATATATATATATATATATATATATATATATATATATATATATATATATATATATATATATATATATATATATATATATATATATATATATATATATATATATATATATATATATATATAGCTATACCCATAATATTTTTGATAGCGACGAAGAAGAAAAATGCTACAGGAAAAGCACTCACTTCTGGAACAAAGACACCTGTGAATGCCTCTGTAGACACGAAATAGCTTGCTCTTCCAGTGAAACATTTGATCACTCTAGCTGCACGTAAGTTCTTGACAGATTGTCATATTATATATATTATATATATATATATATATATATATATATATATATATATATATATATATATATATATATATATATATATATATATATATATATATTATATATATATATATATATATATATATATATATATATATTATATATATATATATATATATATATTATATATATATATATATATATATATATATATATATTATATATATATATATATATATATATATATATATATATATTATATATATTATCTCGATTTACACGATTAAGATGGTCACTCTTTATTTTCCCTCTTTCCCCAATTTTTTTTGTTCACTCGATAAGTACTATACCTAATACTCAATTACACTGTTATTATGAAAGACAAAATAACAATCTTGACTGACATCTTGTACAGTGGTTTCGGAAACTCTTGCGGCATGACTCACAAGTAGTCTGTTCTTTATTATTGGAAGATAATTGTATTTAACTGCTCAAAGATGTTGTTTAAAGAAGTATTTCCGATTTGATGTCCAGAATTTGTTCTCTTATTTATGGTTTCGTCCATTTTGTCATACATCTAATTTCTTCTCTCTTTTTAATTTACCTTTTTTTTTTTATTTAGCTTTCGACTATCTGAACTCTAAGTGATACATTTTCCTTTTTTATTCTTTTTCTAACTTCTTTTTTATTCTTTTTCTGCCTTTTTTATTCGGTTTCGGTGTTTTTACCACCATTAAATAACTCTTCTCTAGTTTCTCTAGGCAGATTTAATGAACCTGTCTTCGGAATTCTTTCCATTTCAAAATTAAACAGATTTTATAGTACTTGATTTTTTTAAAATGTGTCAAACATACAATTTTTTTTTTACATGCAATTCATCTTTTTATAATGTTAACGTTTCCCTTCCTTTGTGGTTCTCCAGTCATCTTCTAATTAATGTACCCTTTTCACCCATTCTTAATATCGTTAGAGAATCAACCCTTTCTTTGATGAGACTTTTCAGTGTTCTGATTTAATTGAAAATGAAGTCGGTAAACTTTAAATTTTCTTACTATTGCTTCGGCTGGAGGAGATAATTGAAGGTTCTTCTTTGGCATAGAAATGTATATTTTATTTTTCCCCTCCACTGAGGCTCACAGATTTTATTTAGATTTGTCGTCGTGCTCTCTATCACGGTGACCCAACCTTCAGTGAACATTGCTTGTTCATCAAATTTCAGTGGCTAATGCTTCATACGATTATCTCTTGAATTCAAGCAAATTCATATACTTAATGTTACTTTCCATTTAGGAAATAAAATAACTTGAGCTATTTCTCTAATACTGTTTCATCTAAGAGTCTAAGGCTTTTAGATTTTTCTACAGCCGGAGGATTCGGAAACCTCTTTATTCTTTAATCTTATCTCTAATTGTCAATATCGCCTAAGTAATTATGGTGAATAGTTTCCCCAAGGCTCTTTAAAGTTGGAAAGCTTTCGGTAGAGTCTACTACAAGGTCTTATTTTTAAACTTTAACTGTGCTATTTCTTTCCAACATAAAGCTGTAGAGGACAATTGTCCATATTTTAAAATTTTCAATTGTTGTGTTAATAAAAAATTTTTTTTGGTGGTCTAATTCCAGGATTGAATGTTTTTAATTTATTTCCTATTTTACATTCCGCATCTTATATATATTTTCAGACAGTGACTCCACCTTGCCAAACTCCTCACATTTTGGAAAACAAGTAATATTAAAGCAAATGAAGTAGGGAAGTGGCATTGGAGTAATTGACATTCTCCTATCTCTAAAGGCGACAAAGAAAGGATAGATTTTTTATATCTTAAAAACT
>SEYY01008931.1:70000-72500 GCA_009176605.1 Armadillidium nasatum
ATTATTATTATTATTATTATTATTATTATTATTATTATTATTATTATTATTATTATTATTATTATTATTATTATTATTATTATTATTTTTCAGTAGACGCTGCGTCGTTATTCTATTTTATGTAGTTTTATCTCAGATGAATTTGTGAGTTTTGTCAATCATTTGAAATCATTTGAGAGAAATTGAAAAAAAAAAAGAACTTGTGTTGTTTCTTTTCCTTTTACATTAAAACAACTACCATTACTGCAGTTAATAATACTAATACTACCAATGGCAATAGTAATAATAATAATTAGAATAATAATGGTAGTGATAATAATAATATATAATAATAATAATAATAATAATAATAATAATAATAATAATAATAATAATAATAATAATGATAATAATAATAATAATAATAATAATAATAATAATAATAATAATAATAATAATAATAATATAATAATAATATAATATATAATAATAATAATAATAATAATAAAAATAATAATAATAATAATAATAATAATAATAATAATAATAATAATAATAATAATAATAATAATAATAATAATAATAATAATAATAATAATAATAATATAATAATAATAATAATAATAATAATAATAATAATAATAATAATAATAATAATAATAATAATAAATAATAATAATAATAATAATAATAATATAAATAATATAAATAATAATAATTAAAAAATAATAAAATGTAATAATAAGTAAAGTAAAATAATAAAAATAATTATAATAATAATAATAATAATAATAATAATAATAATAATATAATAATAATAATAATAATAATAAAACAATAATATAATAATATAATTATAAATAATTAAATAATAGTAATAATAATAATAATAATAATAATAATAATAATAATAATAATAATAATAATAATAATAATAATAATAATAATAATAATAATAATAATAATAACAATAATAATAATAATAATAATAATAATAATAATAATAATAATAATAATAATAATAATAATAATAATAATAATAATATAATTCCACTCCTCTTTCCTTTAAGAAATAATGTAGGAAAATGTTTCCTTTTCTTTCCGCAAATAATCCGTGTTGGAAGGCAATAGAAATTCTAAATTGCTTCAAGCGAAAAGAAAACCGAAAAGCAATCTGTCTCAAAGTGAGACAAAAGATTTTGCTGAGTAAGCTTTAGTAAATGAATGTTATGAATGATTTTATTAAGATTTTGCTGAGTAAGCTTTGGTAAATGAATGTTAAGAATGATTTTATTAAGATTTTGCTGAGTAAGCTTTGGTAAATGAATGTTATGAATGATTTTATTAAGATTTTGCTGTGTAAGCTTTAGTAAATGAATGCTGAGAGTGATTTTATTAAGATTATGATGAGTAAGCTCTAGTAAATGAATGTTAAAAATGATTTTATTAAGATTACGCCTTGCAAGCTTTAGTAAATGAATTTTAAAAATGATTTTATTAAGATTATGGTGAGTAAGGTTTAGCAAATGAATGTTAAGAATGATTTTATTCAGATTATGATGAGTAAGCTCTAGTAAATGAATGTTAAGAATGATTTTATTAAGATTATGCTGAGTAAGCTTTAGTAAATGAATGTTAAGAATGATTTTATTATGATTATGAAGAGTAAGCTTTGATAAATGAATGCTAAGAATGATTTTATTAAGAAATATGCTGATTAAGCTTTGGTAAATGAATGTTAAGAATGATTTTATTAAGAAATATGCTGAGTAAGCCTTGGTAAGGGAATGTTAAGAATGATTTTATTAAGAAATATGCTGAGTAAGCTTTGGTAAATGAATGTTAAGGTTAAGAATGATTTTATTAAGAAGTATGCTGAGTAAGCTTAGGTAAATGAATGTTAAGAATGATTTTATTAAGAAATATGCTGAGTAAGCTTTGGTAAATGAATGTTAAGAATGATTTAATTAACTTTGTTTACATATTTTCAGCATTGAAATTTCATTTTAACAAAAATTGTTCTAAACCATGAGTTAGGTGTTATAATTTATTTTTTTAATTATTATTATTATTATTATTATTATTATTATTATTATTATATTATTATTATTATTATTATTACTGTTTATTATTATTATTATTATTATTATTAGTATTATTATTATAATTATTATTACTGTTATTATTATTATTCTTTTTATTATCATTATTATTATTTTTATCATTATTATCATTATTATTATATATTATATTATTTATTATTATTTATTATTATTATTATTATTATTTATTATTATTCTTTATTCTATTTACTTTTATTAATATTATTGTAACTATTATTAAAAAAATATAATATATATATATATATATATATATATATATATATATATATTATATATATATATATATATATATATATATATATATATATATATATATATATATAATATATATATATATATATATATATATAATATATATATATATATATATATATATATATATATATATATATATATAT